>PVIC010000344.1:17500-121102 GCA_004025085.1 Thryonomys swinderianus | reverse complement strand
CATAGGACATTTTATTAGAGGAAGGTTAGGCCAGAGGGCAAAAAACTCTCAAACCAAAGGAACAAGAGATTCATTTATGACTCAGGTCTTAGTTGTGCTATGAATCTACTCCAGAAGAATCTTTTTTTTGTTCTGAGCTCTACCTTCATCTATAGTTCTTTGAGAAATTAGAAGGTATTATTGAGGGAAATGTGTTGAATATAGGACATTTTGAGTAATTTTAAAGTTTGTATCATTCACAAGGCATGAAAGAAATGTCTAATTTTATTACTTCTTCAAACCATGAATTCCCAAGGGTTACTTGCCCTGCAGGGGTCCTGGTGCTGTGAGTCCTCCACAGGAGGTGACAGCAGAGACGCTGCTGATTGCAGTGGTGTTTGATGTAGGAATGCTTTGAAATCTCTCCTGGCCTGCTCACCACACCAGCCACCCCCCTACTCATTCCCAGCCCCAGTACCTTTCTCTCACTTTCTGGTAAGGAGCTTCTTTTCTGAGACAAGTGGTGAAAGATGGCAGGCTGGTCTTCTGTGTTTAAAGTGGTTCCTAGGAAGTCCCCGGCAACCCCCTTCCACAAACCTCACCAGGCTGCCCCTTAGAGACACTTGAGCATGTTCAAACTCAGCTCCAAAACCCCAAAGCATAGGTCTCTAAAAAGGGGGGAGTCTTCTATATCAGATTAAGGGAAAATGAGATTAATAGATAGCGTTCTGTAGCATTTTTTTGTTATTCTAGGATGGAGGTGGAATAGATCCCATGGTTAGAAATTCTAACCCTCATAGAGGCCTGAGAACATGACCCTCCTTGAGGAAAACAATTTAGGGTACTGTACTTTTCCCAGGGAGTCGGCAGTACTTGTTACCTGGTAAGCATCCAATAAATGTTTGTCAGACAGAAATAATGAATGGTGCTGTATTTTATCCTGATACTGGCTAAAGCATAGCCTTGGATTACTGACTCCCAAAACTACTCGGGATGAGTCAGAGCACCATAAAAGTTTATTTAAAGTACAGGACCCTTGGCCCAGTCCCAAAAGTTTTAATCCAATAGGTCTGACTCAGAACTATTTTTAACAGACCTCTTGAGTGATCTTACAGCGAGGTTCTCCAGAAACACACTTTGAAATTTCTGCTTGGGAATTGGGGTGGGAGGGCATTATGGGGAGAAAGGAGATTATTTGTGGGGAGGACCATGAACATGAGAGGTCATGGTTAGCTGGTACATGAGTATAACCTGAAATGCTCAGAAACCTGATGAATGACAGGGTAGATGCCAAGGTCAAACTTAAGTTCAGGAAGCTAAAGTTCCAGGAAATAATCCTCAAAAAGTGATCAGTAGGCATCTCCCAGGTTTTGTTGGCCAAATAGTGTTTTGCAGAGACTGGCTTCACTTGTGCTTCTTGCATTTTCCCTAGCTTGACTTCCGGGATGCCAACAGAGTAGAAGTGGAGATTCATCTCTTTGGTCTCTTCTGAGAAAATTTAGAATGGTTCTGGGGCAATGAAAGAAAGGAAGGGTAGGAATGGGAATCTTCATCTCTCATTTTTTTCATCTGTCTTGAATTACCTGGAAGGTGCTTTGGAGGCCTAGAAATCCCAACTTTATGAAAGGTCCCTTAGCCTAAACTATGACACTTCCCATGGCTGAAGGCTGACCTTTCACAGCCAATGACAAAACTAAAAGGTGCCTTCTAACTAAGCTACATCACACTCTTAATCTTAGAAAGTCCCTTTACTCAGAAGCGTAGTGAGTTCAAAGGCAGTGCCACTCTACGAGAAATAAGGGAGCTCTGACTCCGCAGCTCATCGACTTTCCACAGCCTTCAAAGAGGGAGAGAGGAGGCCACCATCCTGTCCTCTGTGGCAGGCCTTAGCTTTGAGGAAGCAGAGTAGTGTTCAGGAGGCACCTTTGTTCCTGAGAGACCACATATCATAGGGCTGGGGGGCCTGATGCCCTCCTTTTGGGATTTGTTTGCCAGCCCCCTAATACTTGCACCTTGAGGCTTCTGGAGGAGAGGGCAGGGATGCATGGGGGTCCCATCCTGCACCAGCAAGCACCTGTAAATAAATATCCCCTGCATTCCTATTGAGGTTGGCCAGCATCAGGCCCTGGAAGGCCAAAACAAGAGGTATCCCTGGATTCGCTGGATAGAGTGAGTAGCAAAGGAGGACCTGTTTGAACACACACAGGCATACCCAGGTTGGCTATGCTGGTCCTGGCCAATCATAATTTGTTCCTTTATGGTTCCAGTTGCAAAGGGTTATGCAGTTCTCACAGGCAACTAACTTTATTAGTTTCATGGATTTTCTTCCAGTAATACCTTAACAATTCATATCTCCCCATGGCTTTTTGCACAAATGTTAGCATGTTAGATGATGCTGCTGAGTCATCCTTTCTCCCCAACATACCTCAACAATCATCCCATATAAACACATATAGAACCACCTGCTATTTTTTACTACTTTATACTGTTCTACTTTATAGACCTGCCATAATTTATATAAGCAATTACCTCTGTAGGCAGTTAGCTTATTTATAACCTTTTGCTGTTATAAATGTGCATTAAAACTTCTACCTAGTAGAAAAATTCCTCAAAGTAAAATGACTAAGTCAAAGGGTATGCACACTGAAATTTTCATACACTTTCCTAAACTGTTCTCCATAAAAGTGAATCAGCTTACATTTTCTACCAGTAACTTAGACTTTAGGGTCATGCAGCTGCCAAGTCAGTGGGCCATTAAAGTTTTTTTTTAATTTATGCTAATCTGAAAAGTGAAAAATAAAACCTTTTATTTACCTTTATAACATTATTGTTAGGGCTGGGGATTTAGCTCAAGTGGTACCGCGCCAACCTTGGACATATAAGGACCCGAGTTCAATCCCGATATTGCAAAAAAAAATTATATTTATCTTATTTGATCTAATAATTCCGCTTTACAAAAGATAATATTGATGCAGAAAAGATGAACCTCTTGTAGTCACATCCGATGTAAATGGCCAAGGTCAGATGTCCAGTGCCCTCTTCTATGCTGCGTTGTTCCACACTGAGCTTAAGGAGTTCAAAACAGGAGGTGGCATCTAGCGGTCCCTGAAAGACACATGATATGTTTAATAAAACACACAAAAGCTTTTTGACATCTACTAAGAGGCCTCCTCTGTAGTGGTTGGAGAATACCAAGACCACATTTGTAAGTGAGCTCTCTTGAGAGTACCCTCTTGAAGGAGAGGGGTTCTAATTAGCAATCTGATCTTAGTCCTACACATTAGTTTGGATTTACTGTCTAGGAAGCAGTAAGATGTTGTTTTTAATTTCCCTGAGCCTTCCTTTTCTCTGGCCACCCAGGATCTAAGTATTGATTTGCACGATAGATGGAAGAATATGTTTTCCCTAGGTTTTAGCTTATCTAGGACTTTCATAGGGTTCTGTGTTCATGCACACGCATACACACTTCTAATGATAAACCTGTGAGGAAGGTACCTTTATTGACTACATTTATGAAACTGAAGTCCAGAGAGATTAAGTAGATTGCACAGGGTCATACTATGTATAAATGCCAGAGCAGAAAATACAACACAGACCGGAAAATGACCTCATGAGATTCTCCTGCAGCCTGTTTCTTCTCTTGTATTCATTTTGCTGAATGCCTGGCTTCTAATCAGGCCTTCAAAACAGAAACCTAGAAATCAGCATCCAGAGCTCCTCTTTTACTCATCCAACTTGTCACCGAGTCCTGTGAGTTCTACCTCCTATCTTTTCTACCTTGTTACATTACTTCTTTGCTGGATTATTTCAGCATGCTCCCCACTTCCTGCCTCTAGTCTTTCCTTCTTTCAGTCAGATATAGTACCTCTAAAAGTTAGCTTTCAAAGTAGGTAACTCCACATCCCAGTTTGGCCTTTCGGTGGTGCCTCATTACCTACAGAGTAGGTCTGGACTCATTTACATAAACACAGTATATAGCCTCTTTCCAGCCAAGATCTCTTACTCCAAACTACATCCCTTATTCCGAGTCCAGACATTTTTATTTTCTCTCCATTTTTATATGAGCTGCTCCCTCTGCCTGGCATGACCTTCCTACCTTGATGGGAAAAAACTTTGTTCAGGAACCCAGTTACTTGCTATGAGTAGCCTGTTTCAGCACTGCAGTACCATCGGTGGCTTCATTCCAGGAACAGTTTCAGCACACTTTCGTAGTACTTATCATGTTGTTCTAGGATTATTGCTCTCCTAGAAATCATTAGTGCTTCATCTTTGTACCCCCAAAGCCCAGCACAGGAGCTTGTTGGTGGGTGTTAATGAAAGGCCAGGAGCGAGGGACAATTGGTGCAGTATTTTCATTGCTTCTTGGGTATGAGATCCTGTGTGAGGCTTAAAGGATCAGTCTGTCTAAAGCAGAAATGACAGTACAGTATTCCTCCAAAAGAAGGATTTCCACCCAGATGATGAGGACAGACTAGGATGAGGGGAGGGCAGACAAACCTGGGGCTTTCCACCCTTCAGGAGCTTATTCCTAAGGATTGAATAGGACATGCCAACTAATGTCAGAAACATTTCAATTGATGGCATGTGGCAAAAGGTTAAAGGGGGACCAGGCCAGAACTTAGGTAGGATTTATGAAGACAGAAGTGACACTCCAAAAAAGGTGTGAGAATGCTTCCAGGCCTGCTGCACCTAGTCTGTCCTGGTGCAGACGGTTCTGAGGCTGATGGCTGCCCTTAGGGTGTTTCTAAAATTAATCCAAAAGGGCTGAGGTAAAAGTTCTTAAAGAGTCTTGCTCCTGTACTCCAAGAGAAGAGACTATGATTGTGGCTGATGTTTTCAGTAAATTTTTATTGTTACTTTAAATGACATTCAAGTTTATTTCAAGTTCACCAGTGATTCTTCCTCCCACACAAATACTCCCACAGGCAAATAGAGTTTGCAAAAGCCTCCTGGCCCCTTGGGCTTTCTCTCCTTCTGCCTTCAGAGACGAGTATGTCCCTTTCTGAGAACAGAGCAGCAGGTCACTGGGGCCAGTGTGGAGAAGGGCGGGGAATGCAGGGTCACAGTGGGGCAGTGGCAGGCGTGGGTGCCCAGAGAAGCTCTAGGGAGGGGCTGCCAGGCAGCCAGCCTGTCCCAGGGCAAGGAGGTGGCTGGCCAGAGGCCTCCCCCGACCGAGGCTGTGGCGGGAGGGGGTGGAGACACGGCGGGTCGCGCCCTCTTCGAGACCCCAGCCTGTGCTCCCCAATCTCCTCCTCAGGCAGTTTCTGGTCGGCTCCCAGCTGGCCCAGACTTGCTCTGAAGTAGGAGGAACCGCTGTCGAGTGGAAAGTGTACACCGGGTGATTGATGAACTCTTAATAGGACTAACCTCTCCCACCCCCACCCGAGACGCTCACACAGACGCGCTCCCCGCCTCCTCCCAGGACCCCTGGGCAGCCACAGGGTGAGAGGAACTCACCTTGTCTTTCCGCGGGGGCGCAGGCGTGGTGGCCGCATCACGTGGCAGCATAGACCCGGGCTTTGTGCTGCTCCCCACGGCCAGGCCCGGTTATTGTTCCCGCCGGGCTGGGCACTCCGCCTCCGCACCCTCACAGGCTCCCTCGAAAGCCCTTGTCCGAAAACAGGCCCCGGCTTTCTCTGGGCAGCTCTGCAGCTCAGGCCCCCGGGGGAGGACAGCGTCCCCACCGTCCTAAGGGGAGCAGGCTGGGGCAGAGGACTCCGGTTCCGGTGCCGGTGCGGCTGCTCAACCCACCTTCCCTGTGGGTCCTGCAGAGGAGGAGGTGGTGTTTGTAGAGAAGCACTGTGAACAACAGCCATCTTCAAAGGCCTTCACCAGGCTCCAAGGCTGGGACTCTCTTTTTGCCTAAGGAAAGGCCCTTGGCCTGCTGGCCCTCCTGGCCTAATTTTAAGTCTGCTTTTCAGTTTAAAACACTCCCTTCACATCAGAGCTCTCCATGAACCTTGATTTAAATTAGGATGGCCGCCTTCTCCTCTGGCTTGTATTTAAAACCTCACTTTGCTATTTTCTAGGTCTTCTAGTTCCATAAAAATGCTTGCTTGAGACTACCTATAGAAATCAGTCACAACTTTGTGCCAGGCACCAGTGATAGAGGCTCAGGCCTCTCAGCCCAACAGTGGCAAAGATGAGGACTGCTAGTTTGAGGCCAGCCCAGGCTGTGTGGTTAGTTCAAGGCCAGTCTGAACAACGCACCAAGACTGTTTTAACCCCCTCAGAAAAGATATTTTGCCATATGCTTGGTATGTATGTTGTTGTATATCTTGGTATGGACCAGGTTCAGTTCAACCTCCAAAAAAGGAAAAAAAAAACTCATTTTGCCACAAGATGCAGGACAAGAAGATACAGGCGATAACTCCTACCATCCACATCTCCCGGAGACCCTTCGCCTGCCTTTGTAATTGCAGATGACTGGATATTCAAATATTAATCTTCCGTGGCTCTTCAATCATGTGAGGAAATTTTCACTTACTTGGCATCATCTGGACTGGCCTAAAAATAGGTTTTGTATTTTCTAGCTTCCCAAGGTGGGAGTGAGACCCGAGGGACACGTTTAGAATGGCTTTCAAGCCAAGTGCATACAGCATATTTATTTAACACCAGCACTGGACCCCAAAGATAAAGCCATTTATAGCTGGAGTAGAAAACAAGGAGATGATGAGAAGGAAGGTTTCATGCCATGATGACCCTTTCCATCACCATTCACCAATCCTACTGCCTTGGCCAGTGCAGCCAGTACTTGCTGAGCCTTCTTCCCTTTTTCTCTGCACCTGGGCCTTTTGCAAGAGAGATGTTTGAACAAGAACCTGCCTCTAATAAGGGTTTGGCTGTGCACAGTTCACTCTCAACCTCTTAAGTATCCCAGAGTGTCTAAGAATAGGCCTGATCACCAAGTCCCCTAAACATCTTTTCTGGGAAGTCAAAGTGTCCAGGAGTGATGAGTCTATAACTTGTGGGGCATGGGACTTTCTGCCTCTCTCTTGCCAATTCACAAACTTCTGTCCTTTTTTTTTTTCTTTTTTTTCTTTTCAGTTTCTGGAAAACTCAAAAGTAATGCCAAGAACTTCCAGATGAAGAAGACCTTCCTAAACCTATAAGTGGGATCAGCTACTTCTTGAGCTGCAAGAATTACAACTAATTCTCCGGATAAGAGTCAAAACAAAAACAAAACAAAACAAGTCAAAATAAGCCTGTGACTGTCACTTAAATACTGAAGGTGTAAACAGGCCTCTGGCTTCCCCAAGTCAAGCAGAGGAGCATTTGTTATTAGAAGGAAGAGTTACTTCTTTGTTATTCAAACGTACACCCACACACATCCTCTTCCCCCTCCCTAATGGAAAACCTCAACAGATGGAGAGCCTGGCCTGGGAGATCTTCGCCCAGCCCGGTTGGTTGGTGCAGACTGGGGAGGAAAAAGGGCTAGTCTAGGTAATCACTATCTTTTAATACTTCTTACAGAGAGAAATTCAAAAAATCTTGTTCAGCAAGGTGAGCAGCCTCTGGGGCCTGGGAAACCAATTTGTGCCTTTGCTGGGAGTGGGGCTTGGGATTACACCAAAGGGAATGTGCTCTTTCTGTATTATCTTTCCCTCTTTCGTTTGAAAGTCTGTACAGAGAAATGGTACAGACGGACGGTTAACTTAATGATTCCATTGAAGTTGAATATTTCTGTCAGGGCCCAGAAGGAGACTGAAATCTGCAAACCAGAAGGCAGAATATGTAGCTCATTGCCCTCTCTTAGCTCCTTACCAGTGGCAGGACTACTCTTTGAGGCCATTTCCACAGCTTCTGCAACCCCTTGATTAGCTCCATCTAGGCCCTCCACTCCAGGCTGGTTGCAAGAAACATTCTCCTGCTTAAATTATTCCTCACCCTGACTCCTGCTGTGCAGCAGGCTGTTTCACCCTTCTGTAATTCGTATTTGATTTCCTGGACTGAACACCTAAGACGGCATGTGGACACCCCTCACCTTTGGGGGTAAACTCACAGCCCTGACTCCTTTCTTTAGATCTCCAGAGATGCCATAACCTCCTTGACACCCCCCCCACACACATTCACCCCTCAAGGCAGTCACAATTGGGGGAAAAAGGATAACTAGCTAAAAGCATGAATTTAAGAGCCATCTCCTCTCTGAGGCAACCAAAGTCGACCTTCCAGAGACCAGAGCCCTAGCCAGCAAGAAGACTGGCCTCTTCCTCCCTCTGGGCACCAGCCTGCGCTGCCTGCACACGGCCTCCTCAGCTGTGGAATCCCTGGGGACACAGTGCACACACAATGGCGTTCATGCTTAGGGCTTCTGGCTGCTCTGGGCACCCTCCACTCAGTGTGGAGCAGTGAGGCCTCGAGCAACTTGGAGGTCTTGGTGTGCACCTCTTTGCCCCTGGAACACTTGTCCAGGAGAGGGGCAGGAGCTAGGGTGATTTCCTCCTGCCAGCTTCCCCTTGCAGGTACCGCTGCAAGTCCTCCCCACAGGGAGAGGCTGGGGCCCAGGACGCCTTTCGCAGGCGGCTCCCCTCCCCCACTCCTTTCTCTGCTTCTCTGAGACGGGGAGGGAGGAGGCAGGCGCCTCTGCAGATAGAGCAGCTATTGTGACCGTCCCTGGAAGAGCGGGAACCCAGCCGAGTGTGTATGGGGGGGGGGGGGGGGCGCTGTGTGCAAACCTTAGCTTCGGAAGGGCTGGCACTGGGAAATAAAGGTTTGCAACCTCGGGCATTTGGGTCCTTGAGAGGGCATTGGGTTGTGTTTAGACTCTGGTGCTTCTAACACTAATGGTAGGCTCCAGAAGAGGGGAATTTATGGTGAAGGCCAAGGTGGCTTGTTTATAATTTATGAAGTTTTAAATGGTTGTGCCATAGGCCCAGCTCTTGTCTGGGCGGGTGGCCACGAGAGAGCATGCCCTCCAGGACGCGCTGTCGCCCCCACCTGCACCGGGAGCCACCGAGTGTGCCCATCACATGACTCTGGCCAGTGACAGGAACAGATTGCACCCACTCTCAGAAGTCTCGGGAACCTCCAGAGGAGGGGAAAAGCCAAAGATTTCATTCTACAACCCCCATCCCCCCACACTCACACCCTAGAAGGAAAGACCTGGGGGAGCTGTGGCTGCCTGCAGATGGAGCCCCCAGCCTGGCACTTCTTGGAGCCTGAGTGTGCGAGGAAGCTGATGTCAGCCTGGCGAGACACCGTTTAAAGTCTAATCCATGAAACCCTAAGCCACAGATGACACTTGGGGCTTTGCAGACACCCGCAGACTCAGCAGATACTACTGCGGTAACACACCGCGCTGGAAAACGCCTGGAGCCATGATGCATTATGTATTTTTATTATTATTTATGGTAGGAAGAGGAGATGAGGGAAAACCAGGCTCAATCTAAACAGCCTGCCGATGCGTCTCTTTAATATTTAGCCAGTTAAGAAAAGTAGTTGTAATCCTTGCAAGGCAATGAGATCTTTGATTCCCCTTATAGCTTAAAAAATAATTTCATACAGAACAATTAGAAATTCTATGGATCCAAATGTCATAGAAAACAATGTTAAGCCTTGAAAGTGGGTAAAATATGTCTTCAAAGTCATTTATTCTGTTGATACACTTCTACAACATATATACTTTAAACCTGCTTGAATAAAGTGAAATTAGCAAAAGAATATTCCCCTCCTGCCCCCAGTGTAACATGCCATTTTAAAAACAGCACAAAAAAAACAACAAAACTAAATGTTATTTTGACCCATCATTAGTGAAACACAAACATTCAAATAGAAACAGTTGTTGTTCCACCAGAAGATAAGTTAAATTATTTCCACACGATAGGAATTTCACCTCTTGTCACAGAGGATGTAGCAGGAGTTGCATTATTTGTCAAACCAGATAGAGATGTGTGGGCTGACTTTGCAGAAATACAAAAGCATTGAAATTTATTTGAAGGGGTTTTCCAAGTGTCCCCTCCCATAGAAGTGAGTGCAAGTCGTCTGCTCCTAGCTAGAGCCACACTACTATTTACAAAATGGTTATAAATCTTTGAAAACATTTTTTGCCCGTTTTGTACAAAGAAACTGGAGTAAACTGTTTATATGTGTTGTGTTCCATTAGTGAAACTTTTATTACTTGACATCATGGAGAACATTTGTTTTCTTTAGAAATGAATTACCCACCACTACAAAGGAAAAATTTATGACAGCATTTCCTAGAGAAACAGCTTAGATTCCTGTCTCCAAATGATCATTCCTTTCTCCGCACCTTAGCTCTTCATAGTTCTGTTCTTCTCATGAATTCTTTTGTGTCTTTTTTTGATTGTCAGTTTTCTTTAGAAGTATTTTTGTTTTGTTTTTTTAATGCAGAAAAATGAGCTCTGACCTCCCTAATGTAACGGTTGATTGTGTCTAGACAGAGCACATAGAAATGGCCAGGCAGGTTCTGCTTCGGCAAAGCCCTGTCCGAAGCATCCCACGAAGGTCATTTCTAGGTTTACACCCTCAGACCCTCCCAATTTCAGTAGCTGGAATGTAAGCAAGTATCATCCGCAAAATCAATCTGTGTTCTAGATTCCAAATAAAATAGCATTTTCAAAAGAGCAATCTTTTTCTTGGCCTTCCATTGGGATTGTTCAAAAGATAAAAGCAGAGTGATCTTCTTTCAAGCGTGTGTGATTAACACAGATACACTTCCAACTGAGAAAATTTTTTATTCTAAATCTTTGTTCAAATAGTATCAGACAATTTGAAATCAATAAACTGTGTCAGTGGCGAGGGCTGTGGCTGTTGAGAAATGAGTAAGGTGTGTTGTGCCATGCCACCGGGCTGCTTGATTCTACGACCATGAAGGACAATTTGTGGTCTTAATCCTTTACATCCACTACAAACACCAGCCACGGTTACAACTGTTCAAAACTACTCTCGACTAGTTCAGACCAAGGGAACTAAAGAAGTGAAATACCACCCCCACCCCCAGGCCTGGGAGCGGGTTCCTAAGCGCAGCTGGAGAATTCTACAAATATACACATAAATACAATAGGAGGATAAATAATTAGGGAAATGAAACGAATCGCTTCAAATAATAAATACAGATCTTTTAGTCCAATGCAATCCTTACGGGACAGGACGGGAAGGAGCATATAAATTAAGATCTCCGAAACTAAGCTAGCTGTGGGACAGGCCCAGGACTCTCCAACTCCAGTCCTTGGGCAGGGCGCAGGCTAATGGGCCGCAGACTTACCTTCGGAACACCATTACCAGACAGACTAGAGTCCCTTGGTCCTCAGTATGTGGCACTGTCAGACTTGAAGGGGAGGATCCTTGCGGCTGATTTACGACGAGTCACCCAAGGAGGACGCGCATGGAGGCCCATAGCCTCTGCAGCTGGAGTAAACCTGGGAAGCAGGGGCAGGCCAGAGCCGGGAAGAGGTCCCGACTGCCCCGCGGGCCCTGCCCGCCACCCCCACACCGAAGCAAAAGAGGTAATTATGCCGCAAGTTCGGCCCTCAGCGACCGCTACAGATGTGTCAGTTTGGGGGCCTCGGGCAGGCGTCCCTGAGACGAGTGGTGCGCCGAAAGATCTGTGTAGGTGGGATGGGGGTCGCAAGGTCCGTGATGGTGGTTGCCCGGAATTTGAGCGGCGCAACTGTAGTCCACGCTGGCCGAAGATGGGTGCGAAAGGTGGCCCAGGTTGAAGACAGGCCCGGAGGCGGGCGCCATGGAGTCGACGAAGTTGCCACCCACGTACACCGGGCTGCCCTGCAGGTTGGCGCTGGCGAAGCCGCCGCCGTTGCTCGCCATGGGGTGGGGCTCGAACTCGGGCGCCGCGTAGCGCTTCTGCTGTGGCAGGCAGCTGCTGAGTGGCGCCGTGTAGGCAGCCAGGCCATACATATTGGGCTGCGATTTGGCAAAAGCCGGCGGCGAGGGTGCATCGTAGGCCAGGCCGGGCACTGGCGGCAGCTGCCCGGAGTAGGCCACGTGGCCAGCGGCGCCTCCGAGCGGCGGGCTGCGCTCTGGGGACTGGCCGGCCGGCGAGTGCAGGATGCCCTTGGCCTTCTGGTCCTTCTTGTACTTCATACGCCTGTTCTGGAACCAGATCTTGATCTGGCGTTCCGTGAGATTCAGCAGGTTGGCCATCTCCACGCGGCGCGGCCGGCACAAGTAGCGGTTGAAGTGGAATTCCTTTTCCAACTCCACCAGCTGCGCACTCGTGTATGCCGTGCGCACCCGCTTGGACGCCGGGCCCGGCGGGCTCTTGTCTTCACAGCTCTCTCCTGGGCAGGGAGGGAGAGAGAGGGGACGCTGAGGGAGAGGGCAGAGACCCCCAGGAATGAAGGGGAGTGCTTCCCTGGCTCTACAGCCTCCACCCTCTCTCACCTCCAAGGCTGGCCGCGTGGGAAAGGGGCATTCCGAAAGAGAGAGTCCAAGGGATGACCTGCACCCCCACCCCACTACCTGTCAGCACCTGACGCCTGCATCTGCCTTCTGATGTGCAATTCACTCTGCTCTCCCTCCCCCGACATCTCAGCCCGAAGGGCAGGAAGGACTTTAATGAGAGAGGAGCAGCTGGTGAGGCCTCTGCTCACTCGAAGAAGGGCCAGACCTCTCTCAGAACCCTCCTCCCGGCTCTGCTGCCCAGGGTGTGAGCAGCTTGTCTGCCTGGCTCTGGGGTTGGCTCCTGGGCAGTGCACCTACCCCCCAGCAAAGGACGCCTGGGGATCTTACACCTCACTCCAGCAGGGCTGCACCCAGAGTGGGGAGGTGAGAAACCCAAAAATACTGCCTTGGCGTTTCCAGGGTCCCAAGGCTAAGCTGGAAGCATTCGGAGTATGGAATGCTGGTGCAGCGGCCTCAACCACCCCTGCCACCTCTCAGCGGCTTGTCCACTCCCTCACTGGGAAGACAAATGGATTCCTCCTGGGAGGGAGGGCCTGAGCCTGAGCTGAGGAGGGAGGGGCAGGAAAAGGAGCTGGCAGGCAGGAAGACACTTTTCCCCTAGGAGGAGCGGCCCCAGAGAGCCGCAGGCAATGCGGACCTGATAACAAGCCACATCCCCAGCCTCAAACCAGCCCTGGACCTGGAAACATGTTCATCTATCTGAAAATAAAAGGCAGCAGAAAACACAAGGCCAAAAGAAGGGAAGGAGCGCAGCAATCTGAGCAGACAGGAGGAGCAAGTGTCAGCTCCTGGTGATGCCCGCCTTCTCTGCATGCCCTGGATGAGCCTACAGGAGACCTTCTCTGCCTGAGGGTCTCCCCTTGCACAGGGGGAAGCCCAGGGTGATCTGTTTCCCAGAACTTCCTCTCCACCTCTGATACGCACCTCCCTCTTAAGGGTTTACTCAGGATTACGGCCCATAGGCCCTGGTGTCAAACTAGCTGGACTCAAATCCACCACGTAGTGATTTTGATGACTTGGGCACGTTGCATATCATCTATAAAATGAGGCTGTTTCACATACCTACCTCAGTGTGTTCTTTGAAAAATTAGATATTGCTTGTAAATTACTTAGCATGATTCTTCACAGAGCACTCCTTAGACTTTAGTTTTTATTGATTTATATGATATGGGCTATATAATCATCGGCACTTGAGATATCTGTCTCCAAATTTTGTTCTTTTTCCCTTTTCTTATTTTCTTTTTTTTAAAGATGAGGGTCTTACTGTATTGCCCAAGATGACTGGCTTTGAGCTCCTGGGCTCAAGCATTCCTCCTGCCTCAGTCTCCCCCAGCATACCACTGTACCTACGTCTGTGTTCAATTTCTGAAGGGCTGTTGGGTTGAAGGAGTTGAGTTATAACCAGCAGCCCGGAAAAGCAGATAATAGTATAGTGAAGAACTTTCTATTAATAAACATGAGATCTGTTCATCAATGACACCAGCAGCCTGGAATGGAAGTGAGCATTCTATTCCCACAAGGCTAAGACTCCAATCAAAGCCAATAAAAAGGAAGGATATTTCTGCAAGAGTAGGAGTCTGGACATATGTCTTCGAAGGTTGTTCTTAGGGCCCTAAGTCCTTGGTTCCTGGGTGAATGGGGCTTCCTGGGGCCAGTCCGTAGGAAACTTGGTCCAGGAATGACCCCCCTCAGACAGCTACCTGCAGTGGCACAGCTGTTCTTCTGCTTGGAGTTCTGTCGGGACTCTTTCATCCAGGGGAAGATCTGCTTGCTGATGGTGGCTGAGGAGTTGGAAGCATTGGGCCCACCCTTGGCCTTCTTGGCAGGCACTCCACCTCCAGGATTGGTGGGTGAGGATGGGGGCAGGGTGGGTGGTGGAGGAGGGGGCTGTGGTGGCTGCTGCTCTGAGTTCAGACCAGGAGGCTGGCTGCCTCCACCCCCACCCTGGCTATTCCCAGTGCCAGGTCTCATACAACTGCCATTGAGTTCAGCCCCCTTGTGGGCTGGAGCTCGCAGAGGTGCAGAGCTCTGGATGGAGCAGGCAGAACCTGGGTAATCAGTGTCCAGGGAGTTGGCGGCAGCAGGGGGTGGGTAGGGCTGATGAGGGGTGCCATAGCCATATGTGTCAGTGGCTTTGCTGTAGCTATAGCCTCCGAAGAGTCCTGGGTTTTCATAGTATGCAGCCTTTTGCATTGTGTACTCAGGAAGTTCCAGGGCCTGCTGACCCTGTTCAAATAACATTGACTACCACTGTGTCCTTCACCACCACTTCCAGTGTCTGCTGAATCCTGAGAGAGCTGGGCCAGCCCCCAGGCTCCAGGTGACCTGCCAAGAAGAAAAGTGAGAGGCCCCAAAGGGACTGTCATTGGCAAGACCAGTCAACAGTAGAAGGACTAGCCCAGGCTCTCTGCTTCCCACCCACCTCCTGGTGGGGAGGGATGCCTAAGGATCTGCATCCGGGGTTTTACAGAATTCAATTTACTTGAACTCTTTGAGCAGTCAGAAGGAATTTCTCCTAAGTATAGGGAAAGACCATCCCTTCTCTGTAGCTCAACTCTATCATATGGGAACGGCTTTCTCCTACCCACCCCCATCAATTTTCTTTTTCCAAAGTTGTCAGTTTAGCTTTTGAACTTGCAGGAAAAATGCACTTATGACCTCATACATTTTACTGGCTGATTCTTCCCCGACATTGGGACGTTATTGCAGGCAAGGACTGTGTCTTACTCATCTATATATTCCTAACATCCATTACAATGACTTGCATGTAGCAAATGCAATAAATGGTTATTGAAGGAATTGATAATAGATTAATCTTTGGGTAATCCCAGTGTTTTTGTTTGTCTGGTGCTAAAAACAGAACTCAAGATATTGTGCATACTAAATGGATATTCTTATCACTGAGATATATCCCTAGCCCATAACTACAGTGTTTGAACTGGCAAAAGAAAGCAGTATAACATACACAAAACTGTCAGAGTTCCCAGAAAGAAAGTTTCTCCCCCACCTGGTTTCAAAATCACAGCATCTTTCATGAAGGCCCAGACATCCACTTTTCGATGACAGGATAAGAATCCGCCCAGTTAGTTCTGTGGGTCAGCGCTGTGAAATCTACAATGTAGAAAAACTAAGAGATAGAAACCACAGAGAGGACTTAAAAAAACCCAGACTTATTTTGCTGCTAAAAATGTGTTTCTTTCCATCTACATTTCTCTACATCCTTAACTTCGTCCCCTCACTCTTTCAAAAGTATGCCACTGGAAACAGGTAAAGAGATTTACAGTTTGAAATTCAGGCATTAAGAAGGAATGGAGAACTCTTTACATTATAATTTTATTATTTTTACCCTGGATCTCTCACATAAATAGATGTTACTATTAACCTCTCTGGATTATGTATTCCACCCCCACCTTCCACCCAGGCCAGCCAATGAGAGAATCTCTCTTGACATGATGAATGGATTTAGAATTAGAAAAAGAAGCTCAAAAAAATTCTATCCCTTTTGTATCCTCTGATTCCTGATGGGAGTTCTTCTCTACCTCCCTCCCTTCTTCTGAAAGCCTCCTGAGGAGTTAAAATATAACTAATACCATTCAATCACTTTTGTCTGTTTGATAAAGAAACCTCACAGGTCAGCTCCCTGATCTTAGTTCTTGATCTCATTGTTCATGTAACTTTCCTTTCCACAATCTCTCCCTACCTTGGTGGGCATTGCAATAGACAGTATGTGGACAGCTAAGTCCTGACCACAAGTGCCCAAATCACTCCTCCATGCACCCAGTTTTTTATCAAGTTTCGCCAAAGAGCCAAACCAATTTATAAAATTCTTCAAATTAGCTTTTTTTTGGGTACTATTGTTGCCCATTTTGTTTTAGAATACTAAGATGTTATGTTGCAGAAATTGTTTCAACTGTGTTCATAAATGTGTGTAGGTAGGCCCTCTACCTAACATTGCTAGTCCAGTTCTTTCAATTAATTTTCTGTATCATTCTCTGACTGTTAAAGTAATGGAATAGCAAAAGGACAGCTAAATTTGCATCTTATGGCCAATATTTATATGTATTTGCTCCAGACCAAAAGACCCACCATACTGGGTTATTTATGTTTCAGCCGTTTTCTGGGATCCTGCTTCCAGCCCTAAGCCTCTGCCCATCTAAAAATGTTCATTCACTTCAGACACCAGAACTTTCTGTCACTCCATTGACAACTGTGAAAGCAAACATCCCCCTCTTGCCTCCCAAGTTGATCAAGTTTATCTTAATAGGGGGGCTGGTCACATTAAGAGATTCTTTACGAAATAAACAGGTTTATGGGACAGATAATTACACACACACACACACACACATACACGCACTCTGTAGCATTTTCTCAGAAAAAGCTCTGTGTGGAGACTTCAAAAGCTGTATACATACTGAGCAGCCTTTGACTAACCAGTCTATTCTCCGGCCTGTTTGCAGTATCTTAAGGAATTACTAGCCCTACTTAATGATGATCCACTATCTTAATATCTATTTCTCCACAAGCAAAGGCAGCAGCTGCATTGTCCTCAACTGGAAAGGTCTTGGCAAACCCCCCAAACCACAGTGCCCCTAAGAAGCCCCTTCTCCTAAAAGCAAAACCTAAGAATATTGTTATGAGACTTTTTTTCAAAGGGGGCTTCTTTCCAGAAATCCCTACTCCTTGTGAACTCTGCTTGAACCTAAAAAGCAGGAATGGGTCATAAATCACTTGGACAATGGTCAACTGTTCATGGCTCATCTTTTCGAAAGCCTCCCCCCCCCCCCCGCTTTCTTTTCTCACCCTTTGGTACCTTTGCTCTTTTGGGCTCCAAGACCCAAACGCCTTGGGGTGAAGGCGAGCCCTTGGCGGGGGGAGGGGTGGTTGAGGCACAGTGGGCCCCATCTTCGGTGGTCCTTCCCTCTGCTCCCTCCTCCTCTCCAACCCTTAGCCCAGGGAGTAGGATCCTTCAGCCTCCCCAAATTCCTCCCGAGTCACCCCTACCCATTTTGGGGAAGGGACACCAAATGGGTCTGGCTAGGCCTTTCTCCAAGTCCCTGGAAGTCCAAGACACCTAACCACAGGCCATGAAGAGGGGACCAAACGGTCTCCACCCAGAAGGAAGGGGTCCTCCGAGCTGCCACCACCAGCTTCTGAGGTTCCTGGCCAGCCTCACCTCTGAAGCAGCCGAGCCCCGATACTTGTTCACTGCACTTAATTCTGCCCAGGATCGATACCTAATATGATACCGAATAAATAAAAGGCGCTCACAGCGGCCAGGGGACGGGGTTATTAAGCAGCTGGAGCTCTCACGGTGCATATCAATGCACCTGTCATTGTGGTTTGTAACAAAATTTATGACTGCGACCACAGCGGCAGTAAACGCTTCAGTAAGGAATGAAAAGAAAAACACTTCCCAAGGCCCGGCACTTTTCAGAAATGGAAAGCAGGATCCGCGTAGGAGGGAGCGTAGAAAAGAATTCCCTACTCCGCACTTTCCGGCTAGCGCACCCCACAAGCAGCGGGATTATATAGAGCCGGTGCCAGGCTCTGTGAGCAGCTCTGCTCGGCAGCCCAACGGGAGACTGGACACGCAGCCTCACCGAGGACCGAAGACCCGCTGCCCGCCCGGGCCTCCGATACCGATGCCCCGGAAGGCTCCAAGGACGCGAGGAGGCCCTGGGCGGCTGGCGAGCGGCCGTGGGAAGGCCTGGGGACGGGGCTGGCAAAGGGAGGAGGCGGCAGTCTGGCTGTGTCTAGCACTGCATCGGTAGTAAACCACGGGCGGGTACAGTTAGTTGTACGAGTTGAAAGAAAAGGGGGAGGTGGTTGAGCGCTGGTTTCATCAGTTTCTCTTAAAAATTTCTAAGGTTCTGTTGGCCCCTGCTCTTCTAACTGCTTTGTCTAAACCAGGGCCGCAGAAGCCCACGGAAGTCTTTCCTGCGGCCAAGAATCTCGCTGGGCATCAAGGAATCTCCTCTCCCTGATGGCTTTGTTACTTCAGGTTTTGAAAACTACTTTTTTTGGGATGGGTTTGTGTCTGAGAGGGTTTATTTACTTCTTGCCTGAGTTCCCCTTGTGTCTGCCTCTGGCCCTGTGGGAAGCTCTGGGCGTGCACTCTAAATCACTCTTATTTAGCCCAGATAACTCAATACTGTAATACCCCCTGCATTTCAGGCACTGGGCTCACCCCCATTAAAGCACCATAAATTCGAAGACCGATGATCGGTTATCATGTAACAGGCGGCAGTTCGCACTGAGGTGCTCCACTTCAAAGCTGCCCTTTGTTTTATGTCCTTACGTATGAATCCCGAGATGGCTACCTTGAGTTGCAGGGAAAATGGAAATGTACTGGAAATTAATTTTTAAAAATCACCTCCACTCACCACAATTTTGTATTTATGTTTTCTTGAATTTTGTCTCTCTTTTTGTAGGCTCTTCGGTTTCTTTTGAATACTCTGTGAAGGCGGATCTGGAACAAAACGGAAAACTCAATAGCAGCTGATTCTTTTCCTACAAACACACACAGAAAAGCTTTACCCCCTTCCAGGGTGTCATAAGCAATGTGACTATTGTATGTAGTGCTCACAGCCGTCCCATGTCCCACACGCTTCTTCCTGGCAGAAAGACTCACTGGCTCCTGGGGAACCAGAGGCTTTAAATACCGAAATCTTTGACAGGAAAGGGAGAGCATGGTGCTGAGCGCATTGCCGGCCCCCTGGCCAGTTCCTCAGCCAGGAGGTCCAGGAGTCCGGGGAGAGCAACCTGCTTTCTTCCTACCACAAACAAGCTCTAAAAGCTCCTGGACCCGAGCCTGGATTATGTAAAATTGAGGCGGGAGAAAGGGTGCAGTTTAGGACAACTGGAAATAGGAGTGGATGCACTTGGGAGAATTCTAGTCCCACGCTATACCGCAAATAGGGTGCTGGATGCTGTTTCCTGGTTTGCACATATTTTAATCTTAGATGGATTCCTCGGAGTTTATCCAAGGAAGCGGTCACCATACTCTTGGCATAGGCTGCCCACTACTGTATCAGGACTAGGCTGCAAACCACCCAAGAAACAAGCATCCTTTCCACCTCTGCCAGCAAACGTGGACCAAGCCGCCCACCATTGCTGTTGCGAGCTGGGGCTGGCCGCTGGTCAGGTGGAAGGAGAGAGACATCTCCTCTTGGATCTGCCCTGTGCAATTTGTCGACTCAGTAGTTTGCAAACACTAAACTGCACCCGGCAAAGCCCCACACAAAGCGTTCCAGGCGCTTCTAAAGACCAGAGCGGGCAGCCATAAGCCTTTGAAGTGACCTTTGGCTCCCACCGCAATAACTCACCCCTTAATGAACACCCAACGGAAGCCAACGCGCCTCGGAGAGATCTCAGCCCGGTAGGGCTTCTAACTTCAAGCCCCAGCTTCAGCTTCCCAGACGACCTGGGCCCAGGGGGCCTTGCCACTGGCCAGCTCCCTTCCCGGACCCCAGCCGGCTCCCCACCCCTCAGCCGCTTTATTGGGACCAGCCTGCAGGGGACCCGGAGGAGGAGATGCCAGGTAGTAGGGCTCTGAAGCCTGCGGTCTAAAGAAGCCGCTTAATATAATACATTCACGTGGGGAGATTCAACTTTTGCCTCTTGATTTTTATTTATTTTTGGAAAAGCGTTCTTTAGAAGTAGGCGCATTCCCTCAGAGGTAGAGTTAAGTTGGGAGGCCAGCTAGGGCCTTGAACCCCCAGCGCCTCTAGATAAATTTTGTTTCCAGTCTTGAGGAAGATGGGTAAGTTCGCATCTGGACATTCTGGGGTGAGTGGTGCGCTCTAAGCTCTGGGCACAGAGGCTTGGGAAGGGGAAGGGAAAAGGAGTCCAAGTTGGCCAAAATGATGCCTCCAGAAAAATGCCCAGCGCCTTCTCTAGTGCACCCTCCTATACACAGCAAGTGCCCTGCACTGGTCCAGCTCTGGCCTCTTGTGTATCTCAATTCACAGGCTTAATCCCAGGTAGTGTGATATTCTTTCCACAGGCAGAAGCTGGGGGAGCAGGAGGGGGTCCAGTCTGAGAACTGTCGGCAAAGAGGTGGTTCCAGGCAGCCCCTGGCCCACACCCCACCCCAGCCTCACCAGCACCCCAGGAAAACTCTTTAGGATAAGGCCGGCTTGGAACCTTGGTGGGGATTATTGAAATTTTCAGGGAAGTTATAAGTGAGTGCTCCATGGGGCCAAATGAAATGCTGCTCGCTGTAATTGGATTCAGCTGACTAAGCTGGCAGGCGCGCAGCTCTAAGGCAGAGAACGAAGAAAAATGTCCACCGACTTTAAGTTCTGATGGAGCCAAGCTCCGGCGATTGACAAAACAACTTTACTACTCTCTTTGATAGCAAGGCCCCTGGAAACAAGCCCACCTCCCACTGGGGCCTATCCCAACCGAAGCTTAGGGAGCACGCTTGCTTTCTGAGGCCAGTCCCCAAGCCCCAGAGAGGTCCAGTCCCACCCCAAGAGCCTCCTGTGAGCATCGATTCGCTTAGGTTCACAGAGCCACTCAGTCTAACCTTGGCAGGGAAAGACCAGGATGGGTAATCTGCTTCTCCTCCAGCCAGAACCCAAGGAGAACAAGTAAACAAAAGGGTAGGTGTGATGTAGGGACAAGTACATGATTAAGCTTTAACTCTGGGTTCTTTGGGTGAAAGGGAGCCAGAAACATTAAACCTTTTCTCTGTGAAACCTCCTTTTTTATTGCAGCAAAACCCTACATTAGGTGAGGAGAAGTATGGAGAAGTCTCCCAAACTCTTTAGGGTAGTTTGGGAGTTCTTTTAAATGGGGGGGGGGATGTTGAAGATCAGCAGCATTTTAATACCCAAGGGAAAAAAAATAACTAAGTAAACAATGAGAGGTAAAGGACGAGTGTGTGGATCTGGCTCCTAGAACAATGCAAAGAGCAGGCTGGCCACCGAATTTATTTTAACTACATATAAATCAACGCGCCTGCACCCAGCCCAGCAGCCCAAGACACAGAATTAATATGATGTTTCGTCTTACTTTGGCAATGACAGTGTAAAAAGAAAAGTTTTTTTATTCATTTCATTTTTAGCCCGTACACATAACTGCGCGTTTACCCCCAAAATACTAACTCCACCCCCAACCCCTTCACCGGACCCTCTCCTCAAACTGCCACCACCACCCGCAATCCTGCCACCGGCCACCCTCCAAGCCTGGCAAGGTAGTGTCCTCCTAACCTTTTGGTAGGCGGGGAACGTCCCCACAAAGCGCCCCTCGTTACGATTAATCACAGTCCTCCTCAATGTGTACGTAGAAGTGTATCTAAGACTACGCGGGCTGCCTCACAAATTGGCAATAATCAAGATCACAGATTACACAAAATAAATCATATTTAGTATCCCACTCAGGGCAACAAGCAGCCTCGTGCCCAAAGATTTCCATTTTGTCATGCAATTGCTTACCTGGATCCCAATTTATCATAAACCTCGCGTCCTCGGCCTCAGAGTGGGCGCCGGTGGGGGGCAGAGCTAGCCTTCCCCCTTTGTCTGCAGACAACACCGTCCCAACCCTGGTCTTGCGTGCTCGAAGACGCGGCCATATACCCGAGCACACGGAATTCCCGGTAGAACGGAACCAGGCTGAGGTTCAACTACCAATAAAACGCAGGAGGAACGAGTTCACAGTCCCGGAGCTGGCTTCGGCTGCGCCGCCGCGCGCTGTCGGTCCGCCAGCCCGCCGGTCGCTCCCAGGCCCACAGCGGCAGCCACTCGCGCCCCCACCCACTCCTGGGTTCCTGCCCAGCCCTCCCAGGCCCCCCAAAGCTCGGGGTTTGTTTTGCTTTCGGAACGTGGTCGTTTCTGGATTTGGAGAGAGCCCCGGAAAACCCCTCATAGTCGGGAAATACAGACGCTGCTTTCAAATGCGAGCATATTTGTTCACGTGACCCCAAGGGAAGATTGTACTGATTGAGGCTGAAACTTTCACGCCATCCAGCCCCGGAGCGTAGCCAGGCCTGGGGGCTGGGAGGAGGGGTGCGGGAAGCGTGGGACCCGGGCATCCTCCCGAGGGCAGCCTCGGGTGGGTGTGGGAACGAAGGAAAGCCTCCATCTCGCAGCCTGGGTCCTACCTAGCCGCAGCCAGGCCGCTGGAAGTGGGAAGAGGGCTTGAAGAGTCCTCGCAAAGAGCTCTAGCCAGCCTTCCCACACACTGGTCAGGGGGTTAGAAATTTTAGAGGATGCCTCTTAGGGGCATCTTGGAGAGGGTTGTGAAACGGCAGCAATATAGGGTTCCTTTTGATCCCTGGGGAACCCGGTTCTACGCATCTGCGTGCATGGGGTGAAGCGGCTTCTCCATCGCCTGGAAGGACGCCCCAGTTAGCCATCCCCAGCGACACAGTTTAACTGTAGCACCACGAAAGATCTGGGCTGAAGATGGGAGCGGCTGGCGCTCATCCTTGGCCAGTGACCCCATAATCCCCATTACTACTTGGGGGTTTGGCTTGATCCACAGACTCTGCAGGCAAGCTGCCTTTCTTAGCCAGAAAGGGAGCCTAGCAGCCCACCAGGCCCTTTTCCAAGCCCTTGTGTATCCCACCCAGGGCCTTTGAGGCCTGGAACTTCCTAGACACTGAGCTGCTGCTGTGGCAACGTGAGCAGCGGCTCCAGATCTGTGCGATGCCAATGGATCCCACAGGCCCAGTGCCAACCAGACCGTAGTTTCCCCGCTTGCTGCGGCGCCTCTAGGAAGGCAAGGGGGGCCGGCGGAATCAGTCCTGGCCAGGCTTACCTGGGGGACAAGGAAACGTCTATTGTAGAAATATTAAATCAGGATCGGATCACAACACTGTCCAGGTGGTTGGGTGAGATTCATGGTACCGATCCTGAATATGGGAAGAAGAGTGAAGTACTCGTGGGCCAGGGCCGGGCTCCATCTCCTGGCTTGTAGCGAGCTCCCACGGACTCCACCAGCCAGGCCACACCCCAGAGTCCTGCACTAGGGCGGCTCTGAACCCCATCCCAGAGGTCCACCTTCAGTGCAGCTACCGGGCAGTGCAGGACGCAGAGGGAGCTGATGCTGTCACTGCTTGCCCAGCAGATAGAAAGGGAAAAGGAGCACAGTCCTCCAGATCCCTACTCCAGAGGTGCGGGGAAGTCCTGGAAGACCTGTCCTGGGACTGAGCCCCCAGAGCTGTTGCCAAGCCCCTCCTTTTGTTCAGTTGCCCAGACCAGGGCACAGACCCCCTGGCATCTCTCCTGGCCAGACCATGGGTGCTCCACTGCACCCTCTCCCCAGGACCCCTCCCCCAAGCCTCCCTCCAGGGGCCCAGCCTGTGGCCCAAGGCAAGTGTTAATCCCCAGCCTAGGAGGGGGGCTGCTTTGCGGGAATTTGTCTCCAGGAAAGGATCTAAGCCTTCTTCAATCGGAGCATATGTTCATAGAGCAATAAACCAGAAAGATTTACAGTCCTCGCCCGGCCCCCAACAGCCTCACACCCTTTCAGGAATTACTTACGATGATTTATCGCACCAACCCGGGCAATTGTCACACTGATAAAATAGCCCAGGCCGGTGCCCGCCAAACCCAGGCCTTGGGAGGCTGTTGGCTACCGGGCTGCCAGTGGGGCTGGGGAAGCTTTTTGTGGGTTCCTCTCTTGGCCTACAAGGGGATGTCTGGGTGGGTTGAAGTCAGTGGGGGTGGGAGGAGAGCCGATTCTCATTGAGAAAAATACAAGCAGCTCAGAGAAAGCGCCCGGAATCTGTGCCTGAGTCACTTGCTAAGCACATAAACATTTGTCATCTTTGAATAATTGAATTAATGTGTTATTGTTTGAATGTATAATTCATAACGGAGGAAACTTTGTTTCTGTCCTGACGGGGAATATACACACACCAAAAAAGAAATAAAAGCACACAATCCCCAAACAACCGCTGCAGCAAGCCAGCCCCAGCTCGGCGGGATCATCCTCAAAGCCAGTGGAAGCCACTCGCAGAGACGGGAAGGAGGCAAATGAGGAGGCGCTCCGGGTCCTCGGGTGCTGGCCGGGAGCTGCGCGCCGAAGCCCAGGTCCCGGCCAGCTGGGGTGGGTGGGGCAGCAGCGGAGCGGCTTTCGGGACACGGAGGCTGGGAGTGCGGGTAAAAGGAGCTGAGCGTGCAGCCTGCAGTCGCCGGCTTTCCCTCCAGTCCGTTCTCCCCGCGCCCGCGGCTCTCGCGCTAGGGGCGGCAGGGACGCCTTCCTTTTGCTTTATTTTTAGCTCTTCCAAAAATAAAAATAAAATACAAAAATAACGGGGAAAGAGGGAGAAACTCTTCCTGAGATGACAGAAGCAGCAGAGCTTGGGCGGGAGGAGAAAGGGAGAAGCAACTCGGAAATCATTATCTGTTGGTTAAAACCTGCCTGGGGTAAAATTTCAACTCGATTTTATAGCCTTCTATTATGACGCAAGGAAAAATTTACGACCCTCGTTTGAAAAGAGGGCCAGGGCCTTTTCTCGCCGGTTTAAGAATAGGCGGCAGATGCCGTGACAGCGACCATTGTTCCCGGTAGACACAGGCGACCGGGCAACCTCGGCCCGCGTGCGCCAGGCGTGTCCCCAGCCGGGCCGGTTTTTTACAACTCCGGTTGTCTAGGAGCAGGCTACGCGCACCGAGCCCCTCACCCCTCGCACCCGAGCCCCTCGCACACACCATCCTCACGCACGCACCCTCCCTCTCTTTCTGCCCCTCTCACACTCGGGCGCTCGCAGTAATTTTTCATAAGTGCAAAGCTTTGCCGAACCAAAGGTCACCGTCCAAGCCACTAACAACTTCTAGCCGGCGCGCGGTTCCAAATCGGGAAGCAAAGGGGAACTATTTGTCAGCGACCCTGACAGCTAAGTTCGTTAAGGATTTAAATCTGATGAATAAAAGTCGCCAAAATATTTACCTGCCGGCCGCTCCCCGCGCCCGCCGCCGGGGGCCGGGGTGGAGGCCGGGGCGCCGCGCGGCCCCCCTCGGCGGGCGGGCGAAATTCTCGGGATCCCTGCACTTTCCAAGTCGGAGAGAGCCCTTTGCGTGGCAGATTAATGACGACTCCTTGTTTCTTAAGGGACGTGCTGAATTAATTATTTCGCCAATCACGTGGTCGGGACTTGTAGAAATCTATTCTTATCATCTTCCTCGCACTTTGAAAATTCTCCGGGTTATGAGAGGCCCTCCTCCCCCGGCTGCCGGCGAGCCCCGGCCGCCCAGCCCGGCGCGGGGGGCAGGGAGGGCTCCCCAACATGGCGGGCGGCGCGGCGGGCGGGAAGCGCGGCTGCCTGCTTGCGCTGCGCTCGGCGGGCTCGGCGCAGTACTCGCCTTCTCCTCGTCCCTGCCCGCGATTCAATACACACCGCCGTATTGATGTATTGGTGGGCACAGGAGGAGCCATTAAGCAGAAGACGGGCAGAGGACAATCATAAAATGTGTCTGAATATTTAAACTTCTGTCCGCGCACTTATAAATACACATGTCCACGCGTCTGCAGCGAGCCCTTCCATATATTAAGGACACATGTCTGATTTTATGCATTCTACTCATTTCCTGTCTCGAGCAAACCCCCATCTATTTTGGGACTCCTGTCTTGGCCTCCTCTTCAAGGCTGAAGCCAAGATGTGAAAAAAGCCCTAGAGATAAAAATAATGCAGGATACTTTTTACTGTGGGGAGTGTTTATTGTTGTCTGAGGGGCGGAGGGGTGTAGGAGAGGGGGGCAGGTGCTAGAGGACCCTGTGGGGCTGAGCAGCATAGGAAAAGTAGGAGCCCAAGATTGGTGGCTAGCCCGGGTCAGGTCAGAGCGGCCACCAGCCAGCCTCGGCTCTGCCTAGAGCCAGCACTCTCCCCCCAGTGTCATATTGGAGGGGGAAGGTTTATCCTAGGACAAACCACCAAGACCTCCCCTGAGGGCTCTTGACTGAAGGGGTCTAGGGTTGGACAGGGCCAAGCAGAAAGCCAATATAGCTCCTGTTAGCCCATGAAGTTACTTCTGTTTATCTCAACCGATAATGCCCACCCTCTGCAGCCTGAACCCGACCGCAGGTTCCCCAGTGCTCACAGGACCTAGTAGCCAGATCGGGCATGTGTGTATATACGGGACAGGAGGTGCTGATAGAATTGCAAAGCTTTACATGGGTTTAAACTTCACACCTTAGGCACCAAATAAATCGGTGTCTAATTTATTGTAGAAAATAACAGAGAATGTTTTTGTCAAGGCACCAAACAGGAGGGAGATTTTACTACACTTTTTTATTATTTCAAATATAGATCAATGAATTACATCAAAACTACAGGCAACAATTAGTATAAATAATACTTTAATCAGTGGCTGCAAAACATTGGTCAATTCTATTAAAAAAGCATCTCATGTGAACAGACTCCACGGGGCTCACTGACAATGTCATCTCACAACAAAAGGCTACAGTGGACAAAGTGAGATGGGGGTCGGAGGAGCATGTCCTCAGCAAACACTTCAGGCCCCCCAGCCAGGACCCCAACACAGGCTTAAAAAAAACACCAAAGCAAACACTGCTGGCTCATATTTGGGGGAACAAACTGGAAACAAATAATAGCAAATGGGGACTGGGCCCTTCCCACGTCTGGCTTTCTGAAGAGGAAGTTCCCAGATGGAAACTCTTTTCTGTCCGTGCCGAGGTGGTTGCAGGGCCCTGTCCCGGGCTTGGCTCCCTTCCAGGGCCCAAATGGATACTAGGGTCCGGGAGGGACCTCAGGGTTGGAGATATCCTCTGGGCCACCCAGGCTCCATTAACATTTCAAAAGACAATCCCAAACCGAGAAGAGGAGCTCAGATTTACAAACAAAGAAGTTGTTTCTCCGATTAAGTTACTTTCCTAAGTGGTTAGTGTTGTGTTAAATGAGGAGCTGGGGTTTTGCCCCGCAAAACGTATCTCTCTCTAGGCTTTGCTCTGGGCAGGAGTGAAGGCAGGTAAGCAGTTGTGGCATTTGATCTGAACCTGGGTGAGGAAGCAGAACTCACGTGAGAGAAAAATCTATGTGATAATCTCCATAATATCTATGTAGTTAGATATTATAAAAATACACTTCTTCCCTCTCCCAGAGAGAAACTGCAATGTGTGCAGATCTGGGTTTTAGGAAAGAATCTTAGCAACTTCCCAAGTTGCCTAAGGACGGCAGCTCTTTTCAAATGCTAGCTACATCCAGAGAATGCTCTCCATGTTACAGGGGGGAGAAAAGAAGAGAAGGGTAGTTAGAGTCCAAAAGGTTAAGGGTTTAGAGGTCAGTCCTCCCGGCTGAAATACAGCTAATCGAATAGAAAATTTGTCCTCTGGATGAACCTGATTCTGTAATTTAGCCGAACTTCAGTAAAATACCTTTTCAGCTTCTCAACGTGAGGGCGTCAGAAAAAAGACATCTTGACTATGTATGAACTCTGTGCTTTTTGTCATAGACACAATGATGTGAATAATGCAGGAATATCCATCTTTAATATCCCGACGTGGCCATATTCAAGTATTGCCATGTGCAAGTCTGAGAGCCAGGCTCATCCCAAGAAGGAACAAAGAGCTGTCCCCAGGGTCTAATACAAAAGACCAAGGCTTGGAAGATACTTTAGAGAAGTGGAATTTCAGCCTAGGGACTCCAGTGAATACCTGCCCTTAGCTCTCAGGAGACACAGAACCAAAGAACATGCCCGCAGAGAGTCACCCCCCTCCTATTTAAGTATATTTGAAAGATTATCACTGAAACCTTCTAAAGTGGTCTGAAGCACTGAAATAAACCTTTATTATAGATCTTAGAATTCAGTTTTAAGCTAAGCCCCACTCCTCCCCTCTTTTGTCATTTTTTAATAGCAGCAAACAGAGGTTTCTTTCTTGGAGCCTGAGGTTTTGGGCTTCAAACTTAGGAAGATTTGTTTCATTTAAGTATAGGAACTCTGATGATTCTCTTTTCCCCTTATCCTTAAGGGTCGGCATTTCACAAAAATGAGCTTTGAACTCTACCCAGACATGGCATAAGAAAAATGACTAAAAACATCTCTCTTGTTGTGAGAGCATTTTTAAAACCACTATTCTAGAGGCAAAGAAGGAGGCCTGAGGAGTTTTAATGGTTTTACAATTTCTGCTTCTAATTAATGGTTTGAGAAAAACTTCCTTAGGTATTTTCTTTTTTGTCAAATTAAAACTTCAAGGGGGAAAGAAACCCCACCAACTTTTGTGAACTTTTAGATTGAATTAGTTTCTTTCTAAAAACTAGACTGTTTCACCTCCCCACTTTCATCCCATTGCACAGCTCCTCTCCTATACAAGCAGACACTAACTCCTCCAAAATGCTTCTATGTGGGGTATTTGGGACATTTGGAATCCAGTTGGAATAGAAAACTCAGTCATTATCTGACGACCCAGAGCACAGAGGTTTTGTTTTCTTTCCCCAGAAGGAAAATGTTGGACCATTTGTTTCTTTTTTGCCCTTTCCTTTAATCACCCAGAACTGGTTGTAAGCACAGTGTTGAAAAAATCACATGTGGATTTATACTGTCAAGAGCTCAACTTTGAGTGGATCCTTTCGCTTCCCTCTAAAAGGGTTAAAGGCCTCTACACATATTTCCAGGGAGTCAGAGGGGGTGGAGTTCAAAATTCAGGTTACAGCCAGAAGTCAGTCCACACATCTGATTCAGTTCCCTGAAGCTCAGCCCCTTCCACCATCTAAGATTTTTGGCATGAAGGTATCAGTTATTTCTGCACCCAATCCCCCAACAAATAAATATTTAAGCAAATATAATCTAAACATAAAATAACCCGTTTTCACTTCCTTCTTAAACTTATTTCTTTGGGCATGGGGCCACTGAGCAAAACGTGTTTTTAACATAAATTACAATGAAAATTATACAGACAATCCAGAAATTCAGAAATCTTGGCCCAGCTCTGCAGCTCCCATAGAGCACCTATCACAGGGGTGGCCAACCTTCTGCCTCAACTCCCCCACATCACCAAAAACCACAAAACTCCCCGGGAGGGGTGGAGTCGGGGAGAATGTCCCAGTTCACACTGGGATAAAGCATCCAACCTTCATTTGCAAATTCAAAATCCAACAGCAGAGATTTTCATGAGTTTAATGTCTCGCCACGATTTTCTGTTCTCAGTAGCTCCTGCCATATGATAATATACTTAAAGAATCCCGCCCACCCCTCCCACCCCTGGCTCCACTCTAGGGAGGGGGCTGCCCCTGGGCAGGATGCTAACCTAGTCTGAGGGCCGCCTGCAGGGCCCAGGTCCACCCCACAGTACCTTAGAGCCCAGCGAGGTCACAGCAGGCCCGGCCTGCCCCCGCAGCTTCGGCTCAGCCTGGAGCGCAGGGAGGGATGGGCCCAGCCAGGGTCCCCACTTCTATAAGGTCGTCAGGTCCATGTGGTGGTCCTTGGTCATCGCCTGCAAATGCTGGCCAGGGGCGGCTGAGGAGGAGCAGGAGGAGGAGGAGGAGGAGGATGACGATGATGACCTGCCTTTAGTATTGGGCAGCTTGTGGTCTTTTTTCCACTTCATCCTCCGGTTCTGGAACCAGATCTTGATCTGGCGCTCGGACAGACACAGAGTGTGAGCAATCTCAATCCGACGGCGCCGCGTCAGATACCTGTTAAAATGAAATTCCTTTTCCAGTTCTAGGACTTGCTGCCGAGTGTAGGCCGTCCGGGAACGCTTGGGCTCCCCACCCGTGTAGTTGGGGTTCACTGTGAGACAAAACAGAAGACACAGGCAGGTCAGCACCCAGCCCCTAGTTAGGCCCCTCGCCTCTGCTGCCCACTTCCTGGCGCGCCCCAAGGCCCGCGGTACCTCCCAAGCTCGCTGGCTTCCTCCCTCCCACCCTCTGCCTGGCTCACGCTCTCGCTTCCACCCGCCCCTCACTCCCACCCGCTCCCCCAGGCCTGCAGCGCAGGGTCCCCAAACGTGCTCCCTGGCCCTGGCCCACCGGGAGCTCCGGAGTCCCCGGTTATTTTGGAAATGCCCCTCTCCTTCTCCTCGTTCAGGCTCCTTCCGCAAACGGAGTCCTCCCCCACCCCACCCCCATCCCCACCCCCTTTTGCGCCCACAGCCAGGCAGCCAGCCACATGGTCCCGGCCTGCTCCCTCAGCTATAAAAATTTATGGGGAAAGTAATTGCAGCGCCCAAGGAAGCTCCCAAGCCCCCACCCTCTCGCGTCGCCCCTCGCAGGGGCCCTGGGCAGCGGCTGGAGTGGGCACGGAGAGGCGGCCGGCGCGCCTTACCCGAGTTCACGTGCACCTTCTTCATCCACGGGTAGACCACCGCCGGCTGCTTGAGCGCGGTCCCGGGGGGCGGCTGCTTCGGGCCGCCGGGCTGGCTGCAGGCCCGGGCGCCGGGCAGGGGCGCGGGCGGGGGCGCCGGGCACGGCTCTCCCGGGGCGCTGTAGTGCCCACCGGGGCCGCTCGCCTCTTGTCCGGGCCCCCGTGCGGGCAGGGCTGTGCCGGGCCCGGGCCCTCCGCCTCCGAAGGGCTGCTCCCCGAAGTCGGGCCGCGGGTAGAGCCCCGGGGGCTGGAAGTCGGCGCCCTGGGCGCTGCTGTTGTAGTAGTCGGCGCCCTGCTCGCCTAGGTAGCTGCCCTGCAAATACTCCTCGCACGGAGGAAACTTGGGGTCCACATACTTAGAGTTCACCATATACGAACTCATGACCATTAATTTCAGAAGGTAGAAAATACTAATTTTTCTCGTGTTGTCTTTTTTTCTCCTTCCATAGGGCCCTCCTACTTGCTGTCAACTGAATAAAGTTGGGCGGCCATGTGACCAGGCCAGCCAATGGGGAGGGAGCGAGTTTATCACCGGTTTGGTGAGCATCTCATAATTTTCACAAATTTAACTAAATAACATACGTGTAATCAAATGACTTGCTGTGGCCCATTTGAGGGCCCCTACCAGATGTTAATGCTGTTTCAATCTCCATCACCCCTGTTTTCAGCAGGTAATCTCAGCTTTTGTCTCCCCTGACTTGCTAAACTGCCCTCTCCACTCACCCTCGCATGAAAGTGCTCCCCGTGAAGTGGGCACAGTGCAAGGGAGGATGAATTTTTTTATTAAGTGCAGAGCAATGAAAGATGGGTGGATGAGAGTCTCTGATTTGGGCAGAGTGCCGAGGCAGGCAAAGTGCCCGCCCAGCGCGCCAGAGCAGGGACTCTGCCATACAAAGACCGAGTCTGGCTTTGTCTTCATCAGGGTCACCCAAAAGTTACCAGAATCTGGCGGGCCTGAATCAAGTTAGGCAATGAGTAACTACCGTGCTTTTCTACAGGTGCCCAGGCCAGGGTGTTGCTAGACAAGGCTGTGCCTTTCTGATGTGGCAGCAACCATGGATGTCCAGGTTCCTGCAGCTGAGCGCTGGGCCCAGGTGGTGTAGGGACCCTTGCCTCACCTAAATGCCCTCTAAAGGTGTCCACTGACCTTTTCCCCCAGTTTTCTTTTGCTCCCACACGAAGTCTTCAAACCCCCCGTTAGTCCCCGTTTGGACATGTTAATATCTCATACCTCCGGGAGGGCAGAGCAGCAGCTGGAACTAGCTGATTCTTTGCTCCTCTCCTCAGCACCCCCAAACCTAACCCTTTTGGTTCCGTATTCATGTAACCAGTTAGGGTTTCTTTTTGCAGCAGCACCTACTGAAGTCCTATTTAAAGGTGAGGAATCTCTTGAGGAAAGAGCTCCACGATGTCACCAGGGACAGTAGATCTTCCCGGAGCAGAGAGAGGTGGCTGACCCCACAGAGTCTCCACCTCCATCTCTTGCTATTTCGGAGAAATGTGAAGTTTTTGCATCGACCATATATTCCCCTAGAATCGAATCTGTGACTATGTGGACACCACACAAATTCGGTTCTACAGGGTATATATAGACAACGTTACAACCTTGGGAGTCCTACCCAAGGCAGACACTCAGATCGCTGCCAGCCCTAGTCTCTTCCTCCGAACCGCCACCAGCCCGACCACACAGCCACCCACGCTTTGAGGGACATGTCAGGTAGTCTGACGAGCTTGGTGGCAATTCGCACCGATGAGTTCCCTGGTTCTCCGAGAGTGGGTTACCGAGCAGCAGCCAGGACAATCTTAAGAAAAAAAAGAAGAAAGAAATCCAAGCTACAGAAGGCAGCTTCATTACTCCCCTCTCGAAATTCAAGTCCCTCCCCCTTGATCAAGTGGTATTTTCCAAAGAGAAGCAAATGCCCCCATCCACAGAAGAAAAAGAGGCAAGAGGGGACTGTCCTTTGTCTATTTTGTCCCCACCGCCTGACCACGCAGGTTGGTGGCCAAGCTAGCTCTCCAAGAAATCATGCGTTTACCTTCCTGGGCCCTCTGCCCGGCCGGCCTCTCTGTGTCCCCACAGCTTCTACTGCAGACCCCGAGGCAGACGCAGCTCCCAGGCACCAAGCCGCCCTGGTCTGAGGCCAGCACACTAATGGTGAAGGGCAGGGTGTGGGGTCATTTGAAATCATTTACAAACATATCACAAAGTTTCATTATTTTTGCTTTGCCGACAGCAGCACACAAGAGTACAAAAGTTCACCAATTTTGCCCGCCCCAGCGCCTCTGTGCTCTCCAAGGCTTGCCCCTGGGTTCAGGGCATCCAGGGCGCAGCCGCAATCAGGGACCAGACAGATTCCAGGAGCACGGGATACCCTGGCTCAAGTGAGGCTTTTGGATGCCTGATAGTAGGCCATGGATGTCCAATTTTTAAAATATTGTTTTGATTTCCCTGTTCCCCATAATTCAAAAATCAGTTTCAAGCGGAGCTTAAGTCTGATGGGGGTGGGGCAGGGAGGCGCCCTCGACCCAACCTGCAAAGTCAGACACTTGCTTCTCTTCTCAACACCCACATGTTCCCCTCAATCCTGTGGTCCCACGGATTTAACTATTTGCAGGTGTTTCCTGGGTGCTAATTCTAATGAGGAATCTAAGAGTACCAAATCTGTTCACCCCAGGACATTCTCCTCAGTTTCCCTAATGTCAAATGTTTTCGGACACTGGGCCTACCTACCTTTACCAGTACAAATAGGGGCGAGTGTACACATTTTCATATTTGTTAGACGCTGTGACCTGCATTTCACCTTATTGCTCGACTTGTTCAGACAGGTCAAAGCCAACGAGTTATTGATGAACAAAAGCGTTAAATATTCACCTCCCTCTCAACTGCCCATACTACGCTTTTGATCTCTCAGGCTTTTTGTGCTATGTTCAGCTACCAGGCACCAAATGTGAGTTTGCAAGCAAGTAGCCCCGGCAGAGATAAGTACCCAGAGTCAAGGCAGCAGGAAAAGGGGGGACCAGATCAGGGGGTCTGGGAAAAATCAGATCCTCAGCCCAGAACCCAGAGCCCGGTCCTAGTGGAGAAGTCCGTGCTGTGCTGGGCGGATTGCAACCTCACAACCCCCAGAGGGTCTACTAGGCTACCCAGCCCGGCAGGCAAAGAAACCTGGCCCTGAGCCCAGCGCGGGCTTCTCCAACCGTGGGGAGCAAGAAAGTGTCTCCCGTGAGAGGGAGGATGCCTGGTTCGTGCAGCCCTGAGACCGCCCGAGACCACCTCCCATTAAGATACAGTCACCTCCGTGTTGCAGGGAGAGAGGGGCCACTTGGTTTTTCAGCAGACTCTCCCGCCACGACCACCATCTTAATGAGATGGTCCCTCTGGAGATTCCCAAACCTTCCTCATCAAGGAATTTGTCTTCTGAAGTACAGGCATCTCAGAAGATTCCAAACTTCGGAGCCAAGGGATCCAAGAGTCGCTGGTCCCGCCCCACCCTACCCTTCTGTGCTTCCTTATGGCATCACGGACTCTGACGCAGAAAAAGACTGCACGGAGGAGCAGAGGAGCACCGGGGAACGCAGGGCTCTGCTCTGCCTGGCCCCCAGTCCAGGGCCCACCCCACTGGGGCTGGGCGGGGGAGGGGTGGCCAGGCACAGTCTAAAACTCAGACTTCGCAGCCCCTCCGGGAAAACGGGCCAATTCAACACAGCAGAGGCCGTTGAGGGTTAAATTTTTGCTGTTTAATAAATAAGTTAAAAGGCAATTTAAAAAGCCTCAGGAGAAGGTTCAGCTAAAGTGGGCTGGGTTAAGCTGGGCTGGGTTGCAGAAGGGTCAGTGTCTCGTGTTTACGGTGTTGATTCGAGCTGGGCAGGATGCGATGCCAGCTGCCCCTCGTGCTTAGGGTGGGCTGCTAATGAGCTGCCAGCTCGCCAGGGAGCCCAACGCCCCAGCGGCGCTGCACCTGTGCGAGCTGGCGGGGTCTGAAGTCAGGCAGGTCCAAGGAGGCCTAGGAAGACGAGGGCAAGACCTTGCCGCGTTCCTTTAGGCAGCTGACTTGTGAACTAGGCCCCGAAAATGCTGTTTAGCAGTTCACCTTGGAGCCTCTACCCCCTCCCTCTCCAGCGGGCTCTTCTTGCCAGCCAGGCCCGGGGAGGCAGGACCAATCTTCACCGCATAGCCCTCGCTCACTGCCTCCCCTCCCCGAGGAGACCCGCCTCCCATTCGCTGCTATTCGCTATTCTGTTCGGAAGAAACGGGAAGGTACTTACAGCAGCACTCTTTCATGGTCCCGAACCTGTTGCAATGAAAAAGGAGGTCACTTAAATTTCACAGGATAATATAGCAGCAATAAATGGCTCAGAAAAATGACAAGCCCCAGACACCTCACCAATATCCCGACCTTCCTGTGCCGGGCGGCGCCTGTCTCCGGGGAACTGTGCAAAGTTCTCCGTGGACTGCGGCTGTGCAGGGCAGAGCCACAGCACAAGAGAGTTCGGTGCTCAGCACCCCTACAGGACGTACCCGTAGGTAAAACCCTCCTGGGTTGTTTGGTCCATCGCCCATGGATCGATCTTCTGTAACCTGATGTTCAGTGGGAAACCGGGAAAGGAGGAGAAAATGGGCCTTTGTGTTTCCTTCTGCATCATCGCTTGGGTGGGTGCAGGTCCACCGGGATGGGGGTCGCTGGTCCATCTGTCCTCTTCCCCAGCTTCCCTCTCTCCAGCTCTCGAAGCGATTCAGCTTCCTTTTCCCGTTTTGAATTGGTTTCACATTCCTCAGCCCCAACCGGTGACCCCCCAAACCTGCCTTCTCTTCCCAAATGAAAGATCAGGGACGGCTGGGACTTGCTTTCCACTTCTCCAGTTCAAAACAAAGACCCATTTCCAGGGGTAAATGAGGACCCAGATGATAACCAAGGAGGAGGAAAATCAGTGAGTTTTAGGGTAAATGACAGTGCTTTAGAACCTTATCTAGCTCTGGGGGTGTGGCACCAGTTCTTCAGCACCGCTGCAGGAGACCCCACGGACTCCTCTTACAAACTAGTCTCCCAGGGGTGAGAATCAGGTTTAAGTTTTTAGTCTTCTCCAGTTTTATTGCTGGACAACAATCTTCCTGTGAAATCTCAGGGGCAAAGCCATCTCCTCACTCATCTTCCCACCCACCCTCAGTGTTTTATTCCATTTTTGAAGAGATGCTCTATAATGGAGAGAGAGACAGAGAAAGACAGAGAGAGACAGAGAGACAGAGAGAGACAGACAGAGAGAGAGAGAGAGAGAGAGAGAGAGAGAGAGGGAGAGAGAGAGAGAGTGTGTCTCTTGTGAGAGAGCAGCCTTCAATTTCTAACTTTCCAGATCCAGAAGAGAAGGGAAAGAGAACAGGACTGCCATTCTAGGTATTAATTTTAAATTCAGACTGAAATTGCAATTAAGTTCGATGGTGCTTCCCCAGGAAGAAAAGTCAAGGCAAAGAAAATCCCCATCTCCGGAGATGTCGCAGAAAAAGTAATAAGTGACTTACTGTTTTCCTTTCCTAGTGGGCAGGGGACTGGGAGAACTGTCTCCTCCGAGCCGGGTGCTGGCTGGAGCCTCTCACTTTTCTATCGCTGCTCCAGGAACCAAGCATCTGCACTTGTATGCTCTTAACCTAATTTATGGTGGGAATTATATTTTGGCTTGTCAACTCTCAAGCCATAAAACAAAGTTTATTGGAATCACGTGCTCGTAAATAGCCACTCAGGTCTCATCTCTGCAGAACCATAAATAACCTTTGGCTTTAAACTTTTATTCACTAAATAAAGGTTCACTGCAACTGTTCCCTCAGATTTAAATAGTTCCAAATATCCAGAATGCAAGGGAGGTCATACTCATATCAATACCCCAGGCTTCTCAAATAGCATCTTTTCAGAGAAGCCTGCTTAAATTGGTTGATAGTGCTATTTGGAAAAGGCTGGTTGGTGGGCATGTCTTATGATTCTTGGGCTGCATTCGCTGTGAGTACGATCAACTCCTTTTTTTCAATCGTTTTCTGGCTTTAGATGTGATAAGGAAGAAAGTCCAAGGCTACTGTTTGATTCTGCCAGAAGTTGGGATTTGAGATTTTTGTGCAAGTTTCTGTAGAGAAAGAGTGGCTAGGGAGAGGTTGGGGGGAATTGGGGGTGGGGTGGGAGTTAGAATTAACAGTTGGCTCCCTCTGTATTGTTGTGGATGGGCTTGGTGCAAGTTGAAGATAGCCACATGACAAGAAGTTTCTATAATTTGCTCAGAGCTGGAAGAAACGTCTTTGCAAGTGACCAAACTGCTTAAAACAGCAAGAGTTGGGGTTTGGTGAAGTGAGAAAGTAGAGAATAGCCCCATCGGAATCTCTGGCAACTGAAGCTCTAAAGAAGGTTATAAAACAATAAAACAGACTTGGTGTGAAGGGGAGAGGGTGTGAGGAGGCAAAAGAGGCTCTTAAGGAACCCAAGCCCAAGAAGTGAGATGTTCCGTCTCCCACCATGCCCCCAACCCCAGGGCTCAGGGCCTCCAAGTCCCTGAGTGTCCAGTCTCCTGGGTGGGTCCCCAGGAGAGGCCCCCATGCTAACCCCTCTGCAGGAAACACAGTGCGAGCTAGAGTCTGCGCAGGCCAGCCGCCTGCTGAAAAAGCCAGGAACAGGCTCTTGGGCCCAGCAGGCTCAACAGGAAAATGTGTTTAGGAGGGTGGGGGAGGGGGAGGGGACGATGCTCCCAGCTCTCCCAGAGGAGCAAAACTAAAAGGAGAAATCACCTTCCAGAACCTTTCTGTGGTCCACTAGAGTCGCCACAAGTACAAAGATCTGCTTTTGATTACTGAAAAAATGAATTTTATATGTAGATTTGTAGAGTTTACACACACACACACACACACACACACACACACACATTCCCAAATCAAATTCAGTTTTAGTAGTCTTACCAGAAAGTCCCATCAAAGACGTCCCTCTGTACAAAAATCTTTGCCTCCTAATTTCCACTCCATTTCACGTACATTTCCAAACCCATTTCTTAATTTGACTCCTATTAATTAGAAAGACAGAAGGCTGTTAGCCTAGACCCTAGGACAATCTTTCTTATTCCACTAGCCATATAGAAGGATTTTGTTTTGTTTTCTTTCACAATTGGTGGTATCTATTATTAAAATAATGGGGAAAGATAACTTCAACAATATTTTCTGATTCTGTTATGACAGTGAGCAGTTTTGAAATTAATCCTTATTAATATCCTCTGGAAAAAAAAAGTTGAAGGAGTTGTAGAAAGCTTTAGTTTTTAAAAAATTAATACAAGTAAATCAAAGGGTATATGAGTTACTAGGCAATTTTGTTGAGCTTTTTATGGGGCAAAGGTAAGAAGACTCTTATGAAGGGGAACAGGATGAAATAAGGGTGGCTCAGGAGGCAGTTTTGGTTGAGTGGAGGTGAAAGGCGGTGCTTGAGACATGCCTACAACAGGCATGATAGCTTACGTAGAAGGTGACATTACACAGGCTACTCTGTATTACTTAGATAATAACAGAGCAGTAGCTATGAGTAAGGAAAAGGAAGAAAGAAAGGAGGATGTTAAAAACAGATACTTTCTGGGGCTGGGGATTTCCCTCAGTGGTTTCTGCATCTGCTTTGTAAATGCAAGGTCCCTGAGTTTGATCCATGGTAACCACAGACCACAGTGCCAGGTGTGCTGACTCACACCCACCAGCCATCAGTACCACACACCACAACGCTGGGTGTGGTGGCTCAAGCCTGTAATCCCAGCATTCGGGAGGCAGAGGCAGGAGGATTGCTGAGTTTGAGGCTTGCCTGGGCTACAGAGTGAGCTCAGGACCAGCCTGAACTATAATATAAAGTGAGACCCTATCTCAAAAAAAAAAAAAGATACCTTCTATTAGTTTCTGATCTTAGGAGACCCAGGAAAAAGTGCTGAAGAGCAAATGTTCACTTCCGTGCAACTGTCCCTTGTCTTCACCTCCCACAGTGGACTGGGCTTCTGTGGACAAAAACGGGAGTGGCGATGGGGGCAAGAAGCCTAGCACTAGTGGTTAGAACAGAGTGGGCATGTGCCAGTGTGTGTGGGGCTCCAGGGGCTTTCAGTGGTCCCAGCGGTGGAAACAGAAGAGGGCTGAGCCTTCTTAAACACTTTGGGGAAAACAGGATTCTGGGTACTGACCTTCCCCCACTGCCACTTCTGCCTACTGAGCTCTTCAAGGCACCCTGAAGGGCTCCTCCAACCCATAAGCCACAGCAGCTCCAGCAGTAGAGAGGGGATGGCCTCACCAGCCAGCAGCTCTCCTCCCTGTGGGATGGAGGACTGCCCTCTGCACACCCCAGTGAGTCCTAGGATTTAGCTCCAGGAAAGAATACCTAGATTTGGGAACTAGGGATCGAACCCAGGGGGCCGCTGTACATCCTTAGCCACTTTTGCTTGAGATAGGATCTTGCTAAATTGCCCCAGAAGGGCTCAAACTTGTTGTGCTCCTCCTGCCTCAGCTTCCTAGAGTGCTGAAAGCACAAGCATGCACTACCACACCTGCCTTGATATTAACTATTAAATGTCCTATAGCCTTTTCTCTTAAGACCTTTATCCTTTATTTATTTTCACTCATCTTTACTGGCTATATAGATTAATGGGGTTCATTTTGGCAGATACATATAAGATCATAATATATTTTGATCATAATATATTTTCCCCCTCCATCAACCTTTTGCCATCCCCTCCCCCTTAGCTTCCCATTTGTTTTTTTTTTTTTTTGGTGGGATTCAATGTACAAAGTGTATTTTCTTGATACCTGCTGGCTCTCCTCTTAGTATGTTTGTACAACCAGAAGGGAAAGATATGGGCCTGGCCAGAGGCAGATGGAGTAAGAGTACCCAGGGCCGGAACTGGACACCAGACTGGAATTACAGCCAGAGGAGTGCTGAGCAGGTGAGCAGAAAACCAAGCAGGAGAGAACGCACGTGGTCCTGGTACTGTGCTCTAGAACTGAAAACAGAACACTTCTCCCCCTCCCCTACAATGTGCTCACTCACTAGAGGTCCGGTTTTTGGGGTTCTTCCAGGTACAAGAGGTGATATGAGATTAAAAAGGCCAGTGGTGGGATATGAGAGGCCCTCCTGCCCACACCCCATCCTTGACACAGGACATCTGACTGGATCAGAGCCACGGGCTAGAAAGTTTCCAGGGGTGTGGAGATAGGCAGGAGCTCAGGTGACCATGTAAGTTCCAAGACAAGTAGGATTACGTAGCACACAGTTGTAGAGCAGTTTCAGGCCATGGGGAGAACTCGGCCTCACACACTGACAGCCAAAGAGACTATGTGTTTCCGGAGAATATCTGACTCATATGGACACCTAGTCAAGAGAAGCAGTTGGCCACGGGCTGTGGAAGCCCTAGTGGAGAAAGAATAGAAGTCATGGAAGCCAGAGCTAAGGAGGTGGAACCTGGTTGCAGGGGCATGCACATGCGTGTAGCCTGAAGTATATTTATGCAACTCTTCATAAAAGATATAATTTCAAAGAATTGGAAGGGATTTTGAAGAGTAAGATGTCTCCAGAACATTCCTCAGCATCATCACTTGGCCCCATAGAGTACAAGTAGATTAAGGGGTAACTTCATCTGCTGTTGCCCACTGGCCTTTTGCTTCTCTTCCCACCTTAGATTTCAAGAGACTGAAGATGGTTCCTGCCCTAGGGCAGCAGAAGAACAAGAGAAACAACCAGCCTGGAGGTGAGACTGGAGGGTGACTACAGGAGCTGGACGATAGACTTGTTCTCAGGAAAGACCTAAAGTCATCTGTAGGAGTGGAAGACTCGCCTGTGTGAGCGTGAGGCCTCCCCCCAAGGAGGCAGAAATGCTTTCTTTACGCCTGGGGGTGGCTGGAATATATTAGGTACTAGACAGAGACCCAAGAGGCAAGGCCTCTGAGGTCCACCAAGGCAATAGTATAGGTCTCAAAACTATGTCCTCCTGGGTCCCTTACTTCTGATGTGACCATGCCTCTTTCTTGCTGGAAATTTCAAGGATTTGATGAGTGATCTATGTCTCCTTTGGCTGCAAAAGTTTTGCTCTGATTGCTGAACATAAAAGGGGTAGTAATAAGGAACATGTAGTAAGGGATATGTTCTTAGTCTCCGAACACCATTTTAAATACTTAACTAGGAGTTAGTATATGTAAAACAGTTAGTGCCTGACACACAGTGCTACGGAAGTGAAAGATCCTCAGAGCAATCTTCTGAGGCACCTAGCCCTACTTTTCAAAGGCGGAAACAGGCCTAGAGAGTTCGCTCCATTTGCCTGAGGTCACACAGCAGGAAGTGGCAGAGCATGGACTGGAACCTAATGCAGTGGTAACATAGCCCGTTCTCTTCGAGATCTCTAGGTCAATGGGGAAGTGCACTGTAAGGAAAACGACATAAAGGAAAGAAGGCGGACAGACAAACAAAGCACAGATGGGGCCCAGAAACTCTGGGGAACGCTGATTTGTAGAGAGAAGGGAAGCAGCCAAGCCGGCAGGAGAGACCCTCCACCATGTGTGCATCCCAAATGCCCTGAGGGCGTGGCAGGGTGTCAGAATGCAGGTCTCTGGATACTGTGGCTGGACACTGAACAGAGAACTCTGGCATGGGCCCCAGACACCTGCTTTACAGACAAAGAGATCCGGGTGCAGGCCTTCCCGGAGGATCATTGCCCTAGAGAAGGGAAAGGGGGCGTGAGTCTGCAATGCTTGGAGACAACAGGAGATCAGTGAACAGTCTTCAGGGTTAGAGCCTGTTGTAGGTGTCACCTCCGGTGCAAGGAAAACCCGAGGAGAGGAGCCCATGTAAGGCCTAAAATGAGCTAAATGGCAGGAGGTGTGTGGACGCTGTTGAAAAGAGACACGCACATCTGTGCAGCTTTCAAGCAAACAGAATTTGCCCAGGTTCTGCAGAGGGTTTGAGCAGGTCCTGTTCTAAGAGGGGCGAGCGAGAACCCTCAGCTTGCTGGAGGGACAGTTTGTTCCCACAGGTTCCTCCTAAGCACAGAGTGCGGAAATCGCGCCCCCTCTGGGAAGGCAGAAGAAACGAGACGGCCTGTCCTCCACCCCCGCGGCGTGAAGACTCGGGTCCTCAGAGCAGCAACCTCTGAAGATACGGACAACACTGCCCACCCGCGCGCAGGGGTTGGAGGGGGTGGAGTGGGACGGGAGAGGGCGGGGCTGCTCTCGAGTCCTCCCAGTCCCCCGCCCGCTCGCTTTGGGGCAAAGGCTGCGTAGCTGCAGCGGGCAAGACACTTGTCCTACAGCGCCTCCTCCTGGACAAGACGCCAGACAGCAGAGCAGGAGAGCACGCCAGCCTAGGGACCGAGGCCAGGATCTTCTCCCTACAGCAGAGGCCTCTGAGCACCAAGATCTGTCCAACCTTGTCGGGGGGAGCGGTGGGGGTCTGCCAAGAGAAGTCCAGAGGACCCAGCCCCCGCCCCCGGGACATACAACAGACAAGCTCATACCCAGAAGCTCGCCTTTCATTCATTAGGTGAGCCCAGGCGCAAAATCCCTCCACTTCCAACATTTACTTATTTATTTACTTGACTGCCCTCCGCAGCGCGGCTGGCCACAGAGTCCTCGACCGTGCTATGGCTGGTGTAACAAGATCCGGACCACTTGGCCCGAAGGATCGGCCTGAATTTGGAGGTTTGAACGGGCGCCAGGAGGAAAGGCCTTTTCCCAAAGCAGACACACCAGGCTGAAAAAAATCTATACAGTTCCCCCGAGGGATAGATATATCTCCTGGAAAGACTGCTTCTTCTTTGGCTCCCAGCTCGTATTTGCAGTCTGTTCCTGACCCCACAGGCTTAAAGTTATGCTTGAAAGTAATGTAGTTGAGGGCAGAGCCATTTGGCTATATTTAGATGCAAGGCTGGAATAAAGGACAGCAGAGAGGAGGATCGCAGGCAGGGGTGAGGGAGAGCTCGGGTTCTATCCTCCTGTGCGGAGTTCCCTTGCCCCCTCCCCCATCCCTGTCTCTTAGTGAGGCGGGGCTGGGCGGTCTCACTGCACACGCGCCTGCGCGGAGCGCCTGGCCAGCAATGCGTGGCCCGCCTTGCGGGGCTGCTGAGCAGCACCGCATGCAGCTCCTGAGCTTGGCAGCCCCATCTTTCCTTTTCAGGAAAACCAGTGTGAAAAGCCTTGACCTTTCTGCTTTGCTAGCCCTGTTCCATTAACCAACAAAATCTCCATTTTGCCAATGAACACTCTCAGCGTTGCCAGTTTGGATCAGACATTTCACATCTATACGACACTTGCTTCCCTGGAGTCGTGATCAAGCCAGGCAAAACCATCCAGCCAACAGGAAGCACAATTTCTCCCTCATTCTGCAAAACCATGTTTAAGAGACCAGTTCCTAAAAATACGGTATCCATTTACATCATTTCCGAAAAAGTGGCCCTACACTGATTAAAATCGGAATTCCGGGTCCTCTGCTTCTCCCCACCTTCCGGTGCCCGCCGCACTGCGGCAAGGCCGTAAATACCTCTAACAGCTGCCTGCCAGCCCAGGGTGAAATACTGTCTTTGTTCCTATTTCTTCTGTCTCTCAGGCTCAGGGAACAGAACTCTGGAGAAATATATTTATTTGCAAGAGCATCTGACGGGGAATCACACTTGGTTTTCAGCTCTTGATCTTTGCCAAATTGGGAATAGCAAGCTTCACTCTGTTCTTGGCCCACCCAAGCCCGGCTCAGAGTTGGACCCGCAGATACCAAAGCTTGACGGGCTACTGGCTCCCTAATATATAAGTGGTCAGAGATTCAGGCCAAGAACTCTGGGACTTACACTTCCGGGCCTCTCAGCTCATCTAGTACTTATTTTCATTTTCTTTTCTTTTCTTTTCTTTGTTTTTGGTAGGCTTAACAGAGACAAAGGGAACAGCTCCAGCAATGGCAGCTTAACTAGTTTTCTCCTGTACTAAATGGCCTGAGTTCAAATGTGATTCACAATTATTTATTCCTCGACATGCAACCAATCATTTCTTTCCAGGACCTTTCTAGTGCTGTTACAAGGTTTGCAAAGAGCCTCACGGTTCTCCCTATCCCCCCATGACATCATTGCAACCCATCTTAGATTCAAGAGACTAAGGTTTAGTCGTTTGAACATGGCGGACCACTGAACCGAACCCAGGAAAAAGCCATGGAAGGTGTGCCCCTACAGCTTAGCCATTAGAACCACAAGTCCACACCATCCTCTCCCACCCCTGCTCTAGTAGGGGCTCCCCCAGCAAGGCCTACAACCTGGTTAAGGGTCCTGTTTTTCAGTAGAGAATGCTGTGTGATCAGAGTGACCTCAAAGCCATCGTTATGCAGTAAGGAAACAGCTACAAAATACAGATGCTCTAAATGAAAAACACCACTCAAAGAGTTGCCCCTTTGTAGTGATCAGAGGTTAGTGACCCAGGACAGTTCTGCAGATGGCACCTGGCCATATATTGTGGCCCTCCATTTTGAAATGAATGTGATTCCATGGTTAAGATATCTATTTACAAGTATGTCTTTTATTCTTCAAAAACGTTTTTACGCCTAGCATTGTTAACCTGTAATATCTGGGTGAACAATAAGTCACGATTTGCCGCCAGGTGCTTTGTGTAACACGCGCCACTGCCACGCACAGGTCTGCTCCCTACGCAATGCGGCAGATTGTCTGAAGGTTTTCATGTTTCACAGAGTGCCTATGAAGCACTGCATCCTCAAGGGACGGGAAAAACATTTTCTGGCAAACATTTTTTTTAAATGCATAATGTTTTGGTTCAGTAATTTTGAAGTATAGAGGAAAATATACAGTATTTATTAGTAGGTTTTTAAATACCCAATATGGTTAGAGAGAGCAAGAGATCTATTCTTCCTAGCCTGGCAAATGAAAAACACACGCAATGTTTGAACTTAGAAATGCTTCACATTTCTGAAATGTCTGTTGGGTTTCTCCCAAGACCTGCACCAGATTTTCTGGTACCATTCCTTGCTAAAACGTGTATTCATTTTGTGACATAAAATAATCCAAATTCATCTGACAGATCATCGATCAGGCATGTAAGGACCCTATCTTGAGTTATCACAAAAACTCTCCCCCTCAAGTACTAGAGAAACCAAAAAATATTTTTCATTTTATGCACGAGGCCCAAAGAACCATAAATCCTAGAAATCAGCCGGCATCATTCATTCACCAAAGCCTGTATTCAAAAACCAAACACTGGTGGGTATAGAGAAATCACCCCCACCCCCACCCAGGAAGCCCTAACCCTCAACAAAACGAAACGAAACGAAACGAAACACCTGTTAGCCTCTCGAGTACCTTTGACCAAAGATAAACTGCCACACCACTGTCCTGTATACTACAGGGGGCCTTTCCCGACTCCACACCCCCGGCAAAGCACAGACCTCAGGCACCACCTGCACGCCTTGCCTTCCACGGAGGGATCCAGGGCTGTCCCTCTGGCAGCAGGGCCCTGGCCGCCGCTCCCACCCCTCGGGATCTCCGGAGGAAACGGCACTTCCCTTCCCACTTCTCCACACAGCAGGACCCCACCCCGACCCCGGGGCACATCCTGGGATGGAGCGATTAGTGGCCTGGGGAGCAGAGAGCAACCCCGAGGTTCCAGGGTAGCGTGTGTGGGGGGGGTGAGGCCTTGCTCCCCACAATGCCCAAGCGGCGGGCGCCCCGGGCCCCCCCCTTGGCAGCGCTGGGGCGCAGAGGAGGCGACTCTTACCGGAGGCTGCCGAGCTGGCGGCGGCGGTCGGCCTGGGCGACTGCTGTAATCCATTAGGCGCTGCCCGGCTGCGCGCCCTCCCGGCGGCGGGGACCGGCTCTCGGTGCGGACCGGACCGCGCAGGGTCCGCGGCCGCCCGCACCGGAGCATCGAGGCGGCCCAGCTAGCCCGGCGGGGGGCTCGCCCGCGGGCTGCTCCCGGCTCCCTGCCGGGCTCCCTGCCGGCCGGAGGCGGCTGCGGGCGCGGCCCGGGCGGGTGGTGAGCGGGAGCCGAGGCCGCGGCGCCCCCGCAAGCCCGCAGCCGGCTGCCCGGAGCCCACCTCTGCGGAGACAAAGGTTAGAAAAAGAGGGGGTGAGGCTCTGGGAAAGCAGAATGCGGGGGGAAATTCGCCTGGGAAATCAGGAAAAAGGCCGTGAAGGCGAGCGGCGCCTGCACATGACCAGCCGCAGCCAATGACGACCGCAAATAGGTCATAAAAAGGTCTATTACCAAGTTGTAAATTTTCTTCAAACAAAAAGGAATTTACTGCAATTCCTTGCGGATTTTGCACATACAGCTTGCAAGCGCCATGTTTTTTCCTCTCTTCCCTCCCTCTCTCTTTCTCCTCCGTCGCTGGTTCCTCCTCCTCTCTCCCTTCTCTCTTCCTCCTTTTCTCCTCCTCTCTCCCTCTCCCCTCTTTTCCCCCTTCTCTCTCTCTCTCTCTCTCTCTCTCTCTCTCCTCTATCTTAGGATTTGTGTGTGTGTGTGTGTGTGTGTGTGTGTGTGCGCGCGCGCCTCAAATTTGACGCAGGACCTCTGTGCGGGTGGCCGCCGCACCGGCGGTCGTGAGTGCGAGTACTGCTGCCCCGGCGCCGGCCGGGGCGTCCTGGGCAGCTTGCCCAGCCCTGGGCCGCCCCCCTCTCGGAAGGGCCGGTGAGGAAGGGCAGCCGTGCACTTTCGGTTTTTACCCTCTCATCTCGGGCAAGCCAATCCCAGCGATCTGGCCCAGAACCCAGGCCGTGCAGGCCGAGAAAGCTGACTCTCCGGTCTCTCTCCCTCCAACGTAAATGGAGGTCCCGCCCATTTCCTGGGGGCTTCTGCCGCGGGACAGTCGCCAAACAGCGCGGAGGCCTGAAGTGATTTTAGGTACTTGTTAAAATATTCCTTAAAATACTATTCTGAGCGCCCACTGCCTGGTCGTTATCTGCGCAGGAACATCCTCCTGGCAGGTCTCCGAAGAAAGAAGTCATCTTACTGGATCCACAGTGACATTTCCCTGGGCGCCTTCTCAGAACAATGATAGGTTTTATGGAATAAATTCTAGTTCCCCTTTCCTCTGTTTCCAACCCAAGTGTTGATCCATTGAAGAGCCTGCTCAGTGCAGTTCTGAAGAGAGGATTTCCATTTTTTCAGAAACACGATGATTCCCTAAAATCAGTCTGGGAAAAAAGGAACTCCTCCTCAAAGGAAAGCAGCACATCTACTTAATGGTGTTGCTGGTCCTGCCCAGGGCCACACCTGGAAGTAAATGACCTTGCTGGTCTCCAGCATTGGGGGGCTGTGTTTGTAGGTGTTTGGACACGTGTGTACGCTTTCTTCCGTTAACATTCCACTCCCTGTATGTTCCCAAGTGGTTGAAAACTTCAGTAGGAAATGGCACAGCATCCTCTGGGGCAGGTCATTTGTAACCCATGAGAAAGTTCCAATGACCTTGGATATTTTTATTAAAGAATTTCTGTCGCTATCTGTCAGCAAGAGTCATTTTCTTTCCAAGAAAATCCAGTGTGCCCTTGTTTTGCTGGAGGGAACCAGAGCAGTGGCCAGGTCCACTGAAATGTTCTCTTCCTCCATCCACCTCCCGGTGACCAAGGATTCAGCAAACATCAGGAGCACAGAGGGCATATGCTTGGATGTGAAATAGCAACTTCTTCTGGATTAAATAATAGAATGTTCCTTATTACACAAGCCAGTGGGGCAAATTATTGGGTCCTCGTATGCTTGGAACAGTGTACACTGGTCTGTAGACTTGGAACTGAGCAAAGAGATTATTCATCCTCAAATTTTCAGAGAAATAATCCCAGTCATTTTGCCTCATTAACTTCTCCCTTTCTACTCCAATAAAAGTGAAGCTTTATAACCCTCTTTTTCATCTTGGGGACTGAGGGCTGAGAAGAGGCTCGGCACCGAAAGAGCAGCCATATTTGTGCTTTTCCCCCCTCTACAGAGGTAAGCAATGTATTGATCTAGGGGAACTTTACAAAATGGCACCACTGCACTGATTTCTTTAGAGCCACACGCTCTTTTCTGTGTTTCTGATCCTTGCAAACAGCCTTAAGTCGCCTAAGGCTTGGCTCTTTCCATCAGTGTTGAGATTGGAGGCTCTCAAAATTTCTTTAAACAAATTACCAAGCAGTTTAAAAGCAGGTAAAGGCAAACCATCTCTAGACAGGCTGCTGCAATTCCGAGGGGGTAAAAAAGGCTGCCTGGGTTCACAAAGGGTATTCTGAGGGTTTATGCAAATTTCTGCAGCAAAAAGCCTTTGCTTGTTGCCACAATGCTTATATGTGTACAGAGCTGAGCCAATTAGGCAGGCATCTTGTGTGCTCTGCACTGCGGTCCTCAGCAGGAGATACCATGACAGGGGTGGGGCCGTCTAGCCATTGTAAGGGGAGGTGAATTTGATTGTGAGATGTGTAACTCCTCAAGATCTTTAGTTAAGGACAAATCTGTGCCCTTTCAAACTAATAAAGGAAACACACCTACATTTTATAATCAATACTTTTTGGATGTAATTTATGTGTACATACAAATTCAAACAGTAATTTTCTGTACAAGAGCTATGATTTCAGTATGGTTCAGAGGTCTGGTAGAGCAAGAAGGCACATTTCTAGAGCGGCACTGAATGCTGCGGAAGTGACATTTTCTCTTCATTTCCCCCTGTGCACTGTGTGCTTCACCTAAGTGCTGAAAAATCGGTAGCTATGAAATTGGTATTTGAGTGCATTCTTGAGCAGCAAACAGCAAGCTTAGCTAATGAAACAGGCTTCCTTTATCCAGAGCAACTGGAATGTAGCCAGCACTGGTCTTTGGACAGTTTTGCCCTGTGTTACTGCCCAGTCATGCTTTCACACCACTGAGGTACCCTTGCTCAGTATCAGCCCTCAGCAGTCTCCAGAAGTGCATGGAGTATAATGTCCCCGAGTTCAGCATGCTGTCTCCTTTCTCCTCTGGTGCGAATGTTTAAACTTCAGCCACCCATAACTTGAAACTGTCTTTTCTGGCTTAGGCTGACAAATGTCACAGCCATGGCCTCTTCCTTGTGTAGCAAGCCAATGCTGCTTTGTTTCTGATCCAGCCAATGCTGATGTTTTTCTGGTCCGTGAAAAGGCAGGTGAACAGCCGACCAACACCTAAGGGGGTGAGACTGGCTCAGAAGTAAAGGATCACTGGGCATGGTTGCTCACCCTTACAATCCTACCATCTAGGAGGCTGAAGCAGGCATACTAAGCCAGCCCAACTACACACTGAGACTCTGTCTCAAACAAAAACCCTAAACAATCCTTTCTTACCTGCTCAACTAAAAACAATCTGGCAATAAAAAATGTGTCCTTAAGAATAAATGTTGCCAGAAAAGGCATAGAGCTTTGGAATGTCTAATAATGTGCTATTTTTCAGGGTAAAATGTTACTTTACTTGTATTTCTCCCCTTCCTCCCCTTTTTCCTCTTCCACCCCTGTAAAATGGCAGCTGCAAGAGCAGCCTCTAACGGGGAAACAAATATCTTGTTAGTAACAGATGCCAAAACCTGGCATCAGTGGGGACTCAGTGGAATTAGGCTGGAGTGTAACCTGGACCCAGGGATCCTTCCCCCTCGGGGTTACAGCTCCAGTCCAGTGAAGGTCAAAGCTTCCAGAGTATGTTAGTAGGATTATTTATTTAGAGCGAGATGAAGCTCAAACAGCATGGCCGCACCAGCCTTCTCTGGAAGGAATGTGTCCACTGTCCCCCCTCCAGCATGCCCTCAACTGTCCAGCAAGTGTGCTGCCCACCCATCTTCTTCCACAGAAGCCTTGAGCCTGCCCTCCTGGGTGAGGCGGTCCTGGCCACTGTTCACGACTCAGGAAAAGGGGTTTTTGCAGCGCCACAGAAAGACATTAGCTCTAGAAAGAGATTCATTTCTTTATTAAGGAGCTAGCTACGTTCTGGAGCGGCTGTTTACACTTGGAGATTTCTGCGTTTGCTCCTCTGGCTTGTCTCAAATATGTGAGCCTGTATCTTTCCTGAAGAAGAGCAGAGGACGTACCAACCGACATCTGAGATGCACATAGCAAGTTGGCTTAAAAGGAGCATGCGAATAGGGTAAATGAGCAGAAGGAATACAAATAAATACGACATCTACTAAAAAAAAAAATCACAGTGACAACTGGTGCAGAAAACTAACGATTCTCAGGCGATTACAAGCGAGATTCACAATGAAAGCAAATGACCTAAAGTAAAAACTGAAAATCTTGTAATTGGTTTTTCAAGTATCATTCACTCTAGATTATTTAATTGCCATAATTTGTATGGATTAAAATGATTAAATGTCAATTTTGACATTGTCCTGAAACTTGTCACTGGCCCAACACTCTCCTGCAATTTAAGGAAGCTGCAGAGCCTGGACTACACGTTACATGCTTTAGCTAACATGTGCTTTCCAATATTTGGCCCAGACATTTCCCTGACATATTACACTTGCAAAATACTCAAAAAAACCTTTTAGGAGTAAACAAAAGACATCCAAACCATTCATTATAAAAGATAAAAGAAAAAACATAAATAATACATTTCAATCAAATAATATAAAGTAAATATTCTGCAGCCATTTTTAAAAAAATTAATAGACTTCTCTTAATTTACTCACCATAGAGAAAAGATTTAAACTGTTCAAGTGCACTTGTTTAATAAAGCATTTTATATTCAATTATTTAGTGCTAATCATTAGGAAGTTCACGTTGTTGAGGCAAATCATCAGCTCAGACATTAAAAACTACCATTATAAAAATATACCTACAAGATCAGTATCAAATTACCCTTTCCTAGGACAGCGCAAAGACTGCTTCTGTGCCATACTAGAAACTTTTTTAAACACCCGAATCCCTCTGAAAACGTAGAAACCTCAAGAGCAGTGACATGAAGGTAGCTTGAAACACAGGTCAGGTCCTTTGCAAAAAAGAAAATAGGTGGTGTCCACCAGCATATGTTGATCATTAGTTTTAATCGTCTGTGGTAAAATTTTAAAGGTAGAAGTTAATTTGTAGGGCCTTCAGCTCCGTCTTCCTCCAGCTCTTGAACTTCCTTTTTGGTTTCCCCGTCCTTCACCTCCTGCCGGGAAATGGGAAATTTGTCCTTGTTGTTCTCCTTTTTCCATTTCATTCTCCTGTTCTGGAACCAGATTTTTACCTGTCTCTCTGTGAGGGCTAGAGCGTGGGAAACCTCAATTCTTCTCTTCCTGGTCAGATAAGGGTTAAAAAGGAATTCCTTTTCCAGCTCTAGGGTCTGGAAGCGACTGTAGGTTTGTCTTCCTCTTCGTCTACCAGGAGCTGCTGATTAAAACAAACAGAAAAAGGAGAAATCAACGTTTTAAAAACGTGATGGTGTCTCTGGTTTTTGCTAGAGGTTTCTGGAAGTGAAACTGATCTAAAGGTGAAATATACATAGTGATGCATATATATATCGTATATATACACATACATATATATATATGTACACACATGTGTGTGTGCATATATCTTAAGCAAAAAACCCGACGAGGTCTTCTCATTTATTCTGTTCCCATCATCTCTACACGGTTTCTACTTTTTAAAAAAGTCTATACTACTTTATGAATATGAAGCACTGTGGCTACACAAGAAGGAAAAGGAGGGGGAGAGGGAGAAGAAAGGGGAGTTTTAAAGCTAGAACGTGAGATGAAAGCAGATTTCTCCCCCTTCTCCCCGCTCTAAAAAAGAAAAAAAAAAGCATCCCAACCTTGTGGTCTCATCCAGGGAAACATTTGAGAAGGAGACGCGCTCTGATTTAAGTGGTCTGGGTCCTCGCCAATATTACCACTGGACGATTTACAGTCAGGATATTGTACCAGCTCGGCCTCTTGCTGGGTCGTAAAAATCGGCTGTCTCTGTAAGTTATCGTATCCGTAAAACTTCGCGGGCTCCCCGTGACAGGCAATCCCGCCGCAGGGGGGAGGCGGAGGATGCGGAGGAGGTGGGGCGGCCTGGTAGGCAGCGGTCGGGCTGCCCCCGCCGGGGTGGAAGTAGTCCTGGCCGGGGCCCGGGCCCGGGCCGCCCCCACCGCCGCACCCGGACCCCACGGGCGGCGGGGACGGGAGCGGGTGCGCGTGCGCCTGCGGGTGCGCGTGCGGGAAGCCGGCGGCGCTGTTGCCATAGAGCTGCAGGGCGGCGGCGTGACGGCCGCCGGCCTCGGGCGCGAAGTGACAGTCGTAGTAAGTGGGATTGATGGCCTCACCCGCCGCCGCCGCCGCCGCCGCTGCCGCCGCCGCCTTGTACTTGGAGTACAGCGGGTTCACGAAGTACGAACTCATCGGGGCGACGGCGACGGCGGCCGCGGCGCAGCAGGGAGCGCGCCCAGGCTGGGCCGCACTGCCGCGGGGGCCTCTGGGGCGGCCGCTCGCGCCGCTGGGCCACGTCGCTGCCGCCGCCCGCACGCCCGCCCGTCCGCACGCCGCGCGCGTCGCCTCTGAGGCCCGGCTGCCCGGGCGCTCGGCTACTGGGCGCTCATGCCCGGGGCTCGCGCCGCAGCCTGGGCCTCGCGCCGCCTCCCTCGCGGGTCGCGGGACCTCGCCCAACCCCCGCGCGCCGCCGCCCGCCCGGCCTCTCCCGGCGCGCGCCGGCTCAGCCGCAGTCTAATCGCCGACGCCCCGGGTGACCTGCCCTGCCGCCTCCACTGTTTCCTCTCATGCACCGGGCGGCCCCAGCGCACCGGGACAAGAAAAAAGTGCGCCGGCCCACGGGGCACTCTGTGGCTACGGTTTCCAAACCCCTGCTCTGAAGGGAAGTGAAAATAAAACCTCCCTCTGCCCGCTGCGACCTCTCGCCCTGCCCCCCCGAGGCCCCCTCCCTCCGTGCCCGCCGCCGCCGCCGCGGCTGCCGCCCGGTGCGCACCGGCGAGGCATTTTCGCACCCCGCCACTGCGAGGAGAGCGAGCGAGATGGGGGCGAGATAACCGCGCGGAGGGATTCTCTCGACGGGACGCCTCACGCCGACCCGGAGATGCCTCCGCCGGCCTTAAAGGAGGCCCATAAAACCGCATTGCCGCCAGGGGCTGGCGGGCCGGGGGGTGCGGGATGTGGTTGCAGAGGGGGCGCGGCAGGACCCCACGGGGGGAGGCAGAGAGGCCACTCCCAGGAGGCCGCCGAGCGAACGACTCCCTCCCGAGCCCCTGGATCAGCTCGGTGCAGATTGGCCCTGGCTTTTGCGTTTCTGAACTGACGGGGCGCAGCCCGGGGAGCTTGGAGAAGCCAGGTCGTCCGAGGGGCCGTGCGTGTGTTTGGGGCCTGAGTGGCTTAATGAAAAAGCCAGAAGCGTGGCCCCAAATTCTGGCGTTATCAAATACAATCAGAGTCCTTTTCCAGCCGAGCAGGCCTTGTGGAAATGAGATGTACATTTACCCTTGACGCACTGCACGCCTGGCTGAGGCTCCCAGGTTAATTGATATTTAATGGAAGTCATGCCTATGAATATAGTTTCCATCATTTCACCCTTGGAAGACGTCAGTGGGAGGCGCCGGGGGAGGCTGGAGAAGGGGAAGGGGTGTTAGCATTGCCCAGGGAGTAAATGGAAGCTCAGCAGACCTGCTCCCGGACGGGAAGGAGGACGCAGGCCGGGGTGGCGCCGTTTCCTGGCAGGACGCGGGGCGCTGCGGACCGGGCCGGCTGTGGCCCGCGGTGGAGCGCGGGGGTGACACGGGCGAGTCCCCCTAGAGGCCCTGGGCCAGCGTTCGGATCGCGCCGGTTCCAGGCAGCTGGAGGCGCCCTGCGCTCTGCCCAGAATTTTGGTGCATGCGCCAAGCCCGTGCAGTGCCTGCCTAGAGTGGGCGAAGGCTCAGTTTAAAGTTACAGGTTTCCACACCAAAAAAGAGTGTGAACGATGAGCAAGAGATGTGGGCAGGACGAGCATGAATCCGCGGGATTTTCCAGATTTTAGCAGCTCTTTCCAAGATGGTTGGGATTACACCACCCCACTGCCTACTAACCTCTCTTTTGTCCTTGTCTCTTTTTAATGTCCAATAAATGTAATGGGTCTCTGCTGTCCTGTGTATGGTCTCTACCCCTCTCTCCTACTCGGCCTTTTCCTTGGCTTCTCTGGGTGCTGAGTCCCATTTTCCTTTGGGATAATCGAATATTTATCTTGAGAACACCAGGACCACTGGCCTGGAGAACAGCTGGAAGTCACGCCAGAGCACCCGCCCATGAAGATGCTCAGGCCAAAACACCTCACGAAAACGCAAATTTCTGCAAAATCCCAAACAGCCTCACAAGCCTAAAGAAACAAAAACAAAAACAAACGACCAACAACAACAACCATCAAAAAACGCAGGCCAGCGATTTCACTATCCTGCATTGCGTGTTGGTTGGCCTGGCCTGTGTGATCGTAATCCTGAGGTTAGTCCGGACCTGAATATCATTTTTACACATGGGAAAAATAAGGTCGAGAGGGAAAAGCATGGCAAGGTAATAAATATTGATTATTTCTGCAGAGGGCAGCTGGCAGTGCGGAAGGTAAACGGGTGGTTGGTGAACCTTCAGACGGCGCCATGCTTTACTGAAATTTTAAACTAGTGGAGAGCACAGAAGACTTTTGTTACAAGGTTGTTGGAGGGGTGGCTGTTTTTCTAATTTCGGCTTTTAACCCTGCTGATTATCATCCCCAGGTAGCGTCCTATAAGTTCGAACGAGAATGAACTGATTCTGACAGGATTTGTGCTTCCGTCTCAGAAGTGCCCAATTAAAATATTATTTTTAATAAAGCTTTGTCTTCACTTTGTAGTTGTGCCTTTTTATTTCACTCTGTGTGAGTGTTTGCATACATATATGTTGGGATCTTGGATTACTGAATGGGTGTGGGGGTAGAATGGGAAAAATAGAGGAACCCGAAGCTCAGTGACACCAGCACTTCTTAGAACTGAGTGACTCCTGGAGACCTAGGAGGATGCCGGGGAGGGGACAGGAACACTACAAAATTAACTTCTACATTCAGGCCTTGTTTAGAAAACATTACAACAGAACATTTCCTCTTGGGACAAAACACTTTTTAAATTTATTTAAGGATTCTATTCATAATCTGAATAGAGAGTGCGGTTCACTTCGTGAATAAAGGTCTATGCTTTTACACGTTTCCGTTTGGATAGAATGCATTAATTTACCATAACATTTTATAGTTTCAGTTGTGTCCATAGCCCAAATTTTCTGAAATCCTGACTGAGCCAAAATTTTATGCCTAACAAACACGACTGGATAATTTAATAGTGCACATTGTTTATTTTTGGTTAAATTTATCCTAATTTGGGATTAAAAATAAGATTGTAAATATTTTTAGTCAAAACGGTCCTCGGCCACAAGGCCAGCTTTACGAGATCAGAAAGTGGAGCAACAGCGCTCTCTAGTGGCCAACTGCCAACTCGAGCGGGACTGAGTTTAACATCCTTTTTATTCATCTCAAACTAATTCTAATCTTGTGCTTCAGTTTAACTGGGGTTTGGACCGCTGACACTAAAAATGCTTCATCTCTTTGACTGTCAACAAGTCGAGTACAGAAAACGGAAGCTCCTGAATGCTAAGGATATTATCATCTGTGCTCCCAAGAGTTTCCAGTAGCATCTTTGCCAAAAACTCCAATCTTTCTTTTGCCAGACACCGTAGGTTCCCACTTTGTAATAGTACTGCTGGACTTTTATACACGGTTGGAGGACCGGCTAGATACAACGAAAATCGCAACTTTTTTAAAGTATCATTTCCCAAGAGCCTCTTTTTCGAAGGAGCCAGGTATTTCTAAAAACTAAGAAATTATGTAAGTCAAACATTGTTCTTTTGTCTCTTCCAGCTGTTATCTTTTGGCATCAAATTATAAATATTTGATATTTTAACTTTTTAAGTTGTAATGTCTTAGGTCCATTTAGTTAGGCAATTTAGGGGGGACTGAAGCCAAATTAAAAGCTTTTAGCTGATCTCTGAATATCTGTCTGGAAAGTCCCCACTGTGTTTGCATCCGTTCAGATTTCTATAGACAATAAATGATATTTTAAATTTTTATATGAAAAGTCAGCCTGGACTGGATTGACTAAGTATTGTAAGAAAATTCTTTTTTACAAAATCAGAGACACTTAAATCATCTTAGGTGTTTCCTGCTTGCTTAATATTTTTTTTCTAATTTTCGAAAGTGCTTTCTGCCAGTTCAGGTGTTAATGACAGCATATTTAACAAGTGAGTAGATGCAAATTCCAGTATTTTTGTAGTGAAGTTTGGAGTGCCAGATGTGTGTGTGTGTGTGTGTGTGTGTGTGTGTGTGTGTGAAAATGCATGTAGCTTCATTTTTCCTATTGACCATGCATCAAGGAGGCTTTAGCCCAAATAAATGGTACATCGGTAATCTTACTTCAAGTAACAGGATGTTTTGTTGTGTTATGTTTCCTTGAAGAACCAGCTTGATGTGGTTACAGTCAAAATATGAGGAGCCACCAACCGCCGTAGGCAACACCTAATGTTCAGCCCATTTTTAAAAATTTAGAAACACATCGCCTCTTTCCTGCTTCTCACTTTATTGCCGAGTTCACACTTCACCCTGGGCTCCCAAGCCCCTGCCTTCTTCGTCCAACGCAGTCTTGTTTATATTTTTATTGTCCAGATTTTAAGACCCAGTTTTGTCTGCATTTTTCCTTTCCTCTCACAAACATCAAAATGAGATGGTTTCAAAGCGAAGCGCCTGGCCTGTTGTAAACTCATTACCCCCAGACGTCTCGCCGGCTAGATGGCTTTATGACACCTTGGCTCTTCCTGTTTTCAAAGAGCTCTAGGTATCTGGCTGGCCGCAGGGGTGGGGGTACGCAGCACCTTCTGCCGGATCTGGGCCTTGGCTTTCCCTCCCAGCCCCCCTCTGCTTTTGCTTCGAGTCCCCTCTTTCATCAGGATCCCCAAGATCTCTGCCACCTCCCCCGCCTTCCGCCCAGCCCAGGCCAACCGGCGCCACTGCCTCCTCTAGGGCCTGCAGAGGCTGTACCCGCCTGAACCCTTGCTTACAATGACCTTCATTTTAGCCTCTGAAAATGGACCTCAGAGGGCCAAGCCAGGGCCTAAACATACACAGAAGCTGGGTGGGGGGAAAGGGGCGGTGGGGTGAGGGTGGCTAGCCAGGAGTGCCTAGACCATTTGGATTTTTAGGTCATTGGGGGCTCTGGTGGAGAGGCGTGGGAGTCAGCCAGCCCTGGACTGTGACCGACAGTGGGAGAGTTCCTCCAGTGCACAGTTGGCCTTTCCCTTGTTTGGAGACCAAAGTTGGCAGCTGAAAGAGCCCAGAGCCTGTGGAAGGCACGGGGTGTGGGATGCTAAAACCAAAGCACAAGGGGGTTCCTGGTTTCTGGGGCCGCCTGCTCCACTGCGTGCTGTGCCAGGCTGACCCTGAGGAGTTCCCTGCGGCACTGGAACCACCAGGACCTCACCCCAGGGAGTGAGCTTGAGGTCAGGTCTGCCCACACAAAGGGAAGCTGAGAAGCCCATCAGAGCGACCTGCCAGGTACATGGGTCCTGAATGTTTAGCAAGGTCTCCCCGCCGAAGGACAAGGGAGAAGTCTCCAAAGGGTGACACTTTGCAGAAAGACAGGCGGCGCAAGAATAGGCACACAACTTCAGGGCCAGCGTCTGGGCTCCATTGATCAGATCAGCATTTATTGGTAGGAAGCAGTAACATTTACAACTGGTCCTTGGGCAGGGACCGGGAGGGTCACCGCCAGGCTGCCCATGGGATCCCAGCCCTCCCAGGGAGAAAGCGGCTTCTCCAACACACCCAGGACAAACCAGGACCCACTGAGGCCCGGGGCTCTCTAGGCCTCACTCAGGTCTCAGTGGAAGGCCTGCGGATCCCTGAGGAAAGGGGGCTTTCGAAACCCATAGCTCCCTTGCAGCTGGGCTGCCTGGGTGGATGTCCACACTGTCTCCCTCTGCCTTCGGATTCCCAGCATTGGGGTTCCGCTTGGCCCTGCTGGGGCGGCGCTGAGGGGTGAGGGACTAAACTACAGCACATCTTGGAAACATGAGAGACATTTACACAGGAGAGGGCTCCTTAAGCCAGCGTGCACTCACAAAATAGAGCATTTCCTAAGGAATCAACGGAGCAGGAAAGGGAAGGAGGAGAGGCGAAACCCCAAGCCACTTGGTTTTTCCAACACATAAGCGAGCAAAGACAAGAGTCCCCCAAATACCTCACAGAGACCAACCACACAGTCACTTCTACCTAATAAAGAACAAAACAGTCTGAGTCGCTGGAGAGTTTCTGGAAATCAAGCACCCACAAAGAAAAACCCCTGCTGCCTCTGAGCACGCCTTCCTTCACAGGGCGCTGGGTCAGTCTCCTTTCGGGCATTTCTCCTTGGTCATCTTTTTCATTTTCATCCTGCGGTTCTGGAACCAGATTTTGACCTGTCTCTCTGTGAGGTTCAGAATCCTGGCCACCTCATAGCGCCGGTCCCGGGTGAGGTACATGTTGAAGAGGAATTCCTTCTCCAGCTCCAGCGTCTGGTATTTGGTGTAGGGACAGCGCTTTTTCCGGGTGGAGCGAGCGTGGATCCAGTTCGCGGCGGGGTTGTCTACGAAGAGGGGGGTTTGCAGAAGGGGAGCGAGGGGCGGAGGGGAGGCAGGGAAAGATGACAGGGTGGGGAAGAGAGGTCGTTAAATTAATTTCACTAAGGATGGCCGCTTTTCACAACTTGGGGGGAATTAGCATAAAAAGCCTTAATGCCCGCGCTCTGTTTACCGTACAAACCGCGCGCCCAGGGTAGGTGGTTATGGGAAGGTTTTTTATGGATGCGTGTTGCTCGCCTAGGCTTGGGTAGGCGTCTAGACGTTTTTATAGGTTAGTAAAACTATCAGTTTTGCACATTCGAGCCTTACAGGTTTCAGCAATAAATCAGGGGGCAATTTCTTTTGCACTTACTTGGGTCAAGTTGCTGCTGCGGAGCCTGCGGATGCTGCTTCTCCTCCTCCTTCAGCGGGCAGCCTGGGCTCGGGTGATCGCCGCAAGCCGAGGGCTCTGAGGAGCCGCCTGCCCCAGGCCCGGCCCGGATCCCCGCCCCGGGCCCGGTTCCCCCCGCCGCCGATGCCGCCTTGTCCCGCAGGAACGAGTTGCACGGGAACTCGGTGCCGCCGCTCCCCTGGGACTCCCGGGCCGCAGAGCACTCAGTCCGTTTGGAGGAGGAGGACGAGGAAGTGGAGGAGGAGGTGGAGGCTGCAGCGGGGGCCGGGGCCGCTCCGGTTTCAGGCTTAATCCCGTAGTGGCGCCCGTTGGCTGGGCCTCCGGGGCCGGGGCTGGGACCGGGGCCCGGGCCGCCTCCTCCTCCTCCTCCGCCGCCGCCGCCGCCGCTCGCGCCACCGGGGAAGCCGGGCAGCGGCTCCATCCAGGAGCGCACGTAGCGGCCGGGCTCGGAGGCGGCGGCGGCCAGGGGCGGCGGGGGCACGTACGGGTGGTAGAGGCCGCTCATCGCCGCCGCCGCCGGGGGCTGGGCGGGCACCGCGGACCACGAGGCAGAGAACACGGCCGATTTGGGGGCAAAACTACACGAGGTGAACTCGGCGGCGGCGGCCGGGCCATCGGCCACACCTGCAGGCCGGCCCTGCGCGCCCGGCCCCGGCGGCCCGAAGCGCGTGGCGAAAACCTCGTCGCCCTCATGGCCTATGAGCGAGTCCACGTAGTAGTTGCTGAGGGTGCCACTGGAGGACATTTTGAGGCGCCGCGCGCTCCCACCCAAGGTTACACTGCCCGCCGCCGAGCCGCTCCCCGCCGGCGCCCGAGCCGCCGACTAGTTCGCGGGCTGCAGCCTCCACCATTGGTCGCGCGGCCCACGTGATCATATTTACCAATACCGGGAGTAAATCAGTCCGCTAAACTGGGGGCTGCTGTGATTTAAAAAAAAAATCATCAACATAAGCGCCGCAATTAGAGCCTGCAGGCCTAGGGCCGGGAGCCCGCTTGGTCCGGCCCGGGTCGGCCCGCCCGGCGGCGGCCGGGACCACAGGCCCAAAGGCAGCCGCAGGAGGCGCTGGGGACTATTTCTTCGTCTCCTCAGCCGGCCCGAGTCCTGCAAGCTCGACCCCAGAGCCGGATCCCCGGCTCCGGCCCTCGGGCCGCGCGCCCTGGGCGCACCGAACGCGGGCTCGGAGCCGCAGCTGCCACGGCGCACGGGCCGGGGCGGCCCGAAGACTGCGGGCCGCGGCAGGGGCGGCCCCTGGCGCCCGAGGGGAGCTCTGGTCCCCTGGTCTCCCTCCGGTTCCTGAACCCACCCCTCCCCACACATACCCTCACACGCTCTCTCGCAGCTTGTCGTGTTGTTTAAAACAGGTGGAAGACCTCTGTAATGATATTATGCCTTTCAATAAAAATTTTATGAGGTGTATTTGATTATAGATTAATGTGTCCCTAATAAAACGGACGGATGGAGCAGCTCGGAGGGCCCCCGCCCCTTACACACACGCCCGCGCAGCCACACACCCTCGACGTGCGGCTGGGCACACGCTGCGGCCCCAGGGTGACCGGGCAGGCTTGGCTGTCTGGCCAGGCCCAGCTGGGCGCGGCAGTGTCTGCTGCGTCCGCCCTTGGAAGGGCCAGCGGGCGGCAGAGTGGGCACATCGAGCGTGGACAGTGGCCTGGGTGCCTCGTCTTCTCGGGCTTGCTGGGAGGCCCTAGAAGAGAACTTGTCACAGAAGCAAGAACCTTCACACTAGTGAGTCGCCGTGCCCCGCTGCCCTGGCCCTGCCTCAGTGAGGCCTGAGGACCCACGCCTCCACCCTCAGGACGGCCGAGCTCCTCCTTGAGCCTCGGAGGCCTCCAAGTGGATTCCCGGCATGTGTGAAAAATCCAGATGGCCAGGTCCTAGGGCCACTCCCTTTCCAATTTTTTTTTTTCTTGTCTCCAGAGGTAAGGCTGAGCAGCCTTGAATCTGAAGGAAATGCCCATTGTCACTCCCAAATCCATGGTACAAAGCCTCTGAAGCCGGCTGGGAGCCCAGACAAAAGCGGCCGGGCGCCGGCGGCAGCAGAGGGCATATTCCTTGCTCTACAAGTTGCCCAGCACCCTTGGAGGGCTCCCAGCCCACTTCCAGCCCCAGAGAGAGAGGGTAAATGGCTGCTTATGGCCTGATTGATTGCCTTTGCCTTTCAGATTTTGTTTCGGAGGGACTGCCCTTTCCTGTAGCACAGGTTTCCCTTTTTGACAAGGCCCCCTCAACAACTAATGGTGCTCCCCACATCGCTGGGAGAAAACAGCAAAATTAAAATGATCCTCCTCCTTTCACCCAACCAGCGTAAGGCTGGGGGAAACTATTTCAGTGCTCACAGCCCAGCATTGGTTCAAATTCCTCTCTCTCCCATCCTCCAAAACTGACACCCCTTGGGGACCACCGAGTGTCCCAAGACTTAATGAATATTCCTTAGGGAAGGGCAGGAGGGCTGACAAGGACCCGTTTCATGAAATCCCTTGAAGCTCCTGGAGACCCTTCGAGGCTGCAGACAGGACCTGGGGCAACGAATCCTCTGTCAGCTCCCCCCACAGAGCCCTGAAGCTCGTCCTTCCTCTGCCTGGCAGAGGGAGATAAATCTGGGCTCTGTAGTGAGGACTGCGTAGAAGTTGGTGGGCATTTCCCAGGCCATGGCTGCAAATGGAATACGGGACTTCATAGGAAGTCCTGTTCATTTGCTTGGGAACCCTCTCAGTTACCTTTTCTGCATTTTCTTGCCCCTCAGATCCAGTGGCCATCCGCATTTTGGAATCAGATAGTAGGACCTTTGGCTGGGGATAATCTTTCCATCTGAATAAATTCTGGTGGGGCACTAAGAGGTAATGATAACAGAAAATCCCTCCACAAGGGAACCGAGGCACAGTGGGATGGGGAAACTCACCCATCCTTGGTCTTGCTGGGGTCTGGCTGTCTTGCGCTTGGGATAGGGATGGGGAAGAGCAAAGGGGGGGGAATTGGATCCGCGGCAAATGCTACATTGCTGCTTGTCCTTGCTGCTGTAATGGAGGCCGGGCAGCTTCCAGGTGGGCAAGACTAGTTTCAACCTAGATCCTGATGATGGCTCCCCAGCCAGAAGTCACCAAGATCTCACTGAAAGCATCAAAAATAACGTAACTAAAACGAAAGAGAAGAAAACACACATGGGGTGCTAAGAGGGAAAAGGCCTTGGGTGCAGGCTTACTTACCTAGAGAGAAGCTCACACTCATCGAGGGCACAAGTCCCTGCTTGGGGCTGGAAGCGGAGAAGGGATTCCCCTCCAATCAGTTCTGAAAACTGCACGCCCAGGCTTACTGCCCCTCTCCCTTCAGCCCCTGCCCACCTCCAGCATCATCTAGGCCTCCTCCAGCTTTTCTCTCTGCTTTTTCTTGCCTTCTGTCACTTCCTCGCCCGACTGCCCCAAACTGCAGCCTAACCCAGAGACAACCTCCTCAAAGGCTTTCGTTTCCGCCGATATGTATTTCTGTTTCAGAAAGCAGAGGGAGCGAACTCATTTCCAGAGTTTATTGCATTATACATGCGACCAGAACATGCACAGAAAGGACAGGTTGCTGTTGTATTTCTACCAAACCACAGATGCACCACAAGGGAAAGGCTACAAGGCATAAGTCGTCAATATTCCATCTTGCCAAGGACAATTGCTAAGTTCATTTGTGAAAAGATACATTGTAATGTGCTTTTTTGGTCCCCCTCCCCCAAAGCTTGTGGGATTTCTTAATTTTTCAAATATATATATATGTGGGTGTGTGTAATTTAAAAGTACTGGATGTATTAAAAAATGCCATGAGTTCATGGGCTAACCACACACAGAGAACTTTTGCGTTAGGAAAAACATGAAAAAGTCACATTGCTGGAAGTATGGATGGATGGTTGGATGAGTGCTCTACATTTCCAATAAGTTAAGACCCAAATGAATATACGCAGTAATAGTTACCCTGCATTACGATGAAAAAATAATAAATTACACGTGCTAAGTTTTTAATATATATATATGTATATATATATATATACTCAGAGGGATTACAGATCACTTGCAGCACGAACAGAATCACCCCAAAGTCACATTCTAACAGGAAAACAAAACAAATCAAAAAACAAAGAGCAATGAAGGTTTTGTTTCCGCCTTCCCGGTCCTCCAGCGCTGGGCCCTGGAACGCGGTGCCCCCTCTCCGATCCTGGCCTCCCACTGGCCTTGGACCTAAGAAAAGGTGAGGTTGGCGGTCAGTTCTCTGATCCGGTTTTCTCGGCTCATCTTCTTGAGTTTCATTCGGCGGTTTTGAAACCAAATCTTGACCTGCCTGTCGGTGAGGTTAACGCTCTTACTGATCTCTAGGCGGCGCTCGCGGGTGAGGTACATATTGAACAAGAACTCTTTCTCCAATTCCAGCGTTTGGTGCTTAGTGTAAGGGCACCTCTTCTTTCTGCCACTCTTTGCAGTGAGCCAATTGCTGGTTGGAGTATCAGACTTGATTTCCTCTAACAAAATTAAAGGAAGAAGAAAAAAATCAAGATTTTTTTCTCTCAGTTTGTTCAAATATACCCCTGGCCGTGACCCAAGTGGCAAGTAGGCCGCTTTGGGCAATGGTGGTGTTAAACATTACAGAGGTGGGCCCTGGAAGGGCTTTCCATCGATGCCAAATTAGAAGTGCCCAAAGTGACAGAATGGAAGGATACATCATCAGGGTGCCTCTCTCTCTCTCTCTCTCTCTCTCTCTCTCTCACACACACACACACACACACACACACACACACACACACACACATAGAACTTTCTGACTGGCAAAAAACGTAAGTATAATGGTAAACTTTCTAGGATCCCCTCAGTAGCCTTGTAAGTGGTCAACTTATGACAGGGTGGGAGTGTAAGAAGCCACAGCCTGGACAAGCCCACAGTCCCACTGCAGCCTCAGGTCCCCAAGTCTGCAGCTGCCTCCCCATCAGTCCTAGGCAAGTGGGGAGCCCAACAGCCAGGGTTACAGGTACATTATCTGCTCTCTCTCAAAACATAAGTGAGGAAGCCAGGACCCCTTCTCTACCCTGCCTGGCATTGTTACATTCTGCCAGAATTTCCTGTATTCTCAGGTCTTCTGGGTCCACACAAAAGCATTCCTCAGCACTGTAACCTCTAAGGTGGCTCACCTCTGGACACGGGTGAGAGCTCAGGGGCAGGGGGTTCCTTCTCAGAAACCCAGATCCTTGGCTCTCTGCCTCAGTCCAGCACTAAGGCTGGCCTTGCAAGTGGGCTACACAGTAGCATTCTTCCCCTCTGCCCTTGCCCTCTTCGTAGATGATTGCATAGCCTGCGGCACTTTCCCCAGACAAAGCCAAGGTTACCTAGACCTGCAGAGGCAGGAAGACCTTTCCCCACCCAAACGCCAAATGGCCCAACCATCTCCCCAAGATCGCAGGATGCGGGGTGCACACACTTGGACACAAACACGGTGCCTTAAAACAATCACTGGATGCCAGGCAAAACTCAGACCGCAAATCTGACCAGGAGAAAGGAGGCTCTGGGGCCCTGTTTCTGAGCCGCCCGTCTCCTTGCCTCTTTTGTTGCATTTCAGGTCTAGTTCAGGAAAAACAAACCCAGCGAGCTTTTCCTTCCCCCAGGCGCCATCAGCATGGGCCCGGGATTGCCAGGGCAGGAGAGAATCGAGACCATCCCAAGACTGAGATCTCCCCTCAGAAAGCCCGGCAAAGCAGTGTCTGCCAAGTCGGCACCCGTCTCGGCTGCCTGGGCTCTGCGCTGGGCACCCAAGCGCTCCCTCTCCGCCGGTTCCCGGACTGCGCACCCCGCTGGGGAGGCACCTCTGCTCATACCGACCTTTGCTTTCCTTCTCCTGCACTTCGGGGCTGGACACGGAGACCTCGGCCAGGCAGCTCCTCTCTTCGGAAAGGCCGCCTTTGGCCTCGGGGCTCTCCACCTGGGAGACTTTGGTGGGCTCCTGGCCGCTCGCGGTCTCGTTCATCTTCTTTTCCATCTGCAGCTGGGCAGCCGAGAGCTGCGGCTTAGCCGCGCCGCGAGGGTTGAGCTGGAGCATGACAGTGGAGCTGCCTTCGGGGCTGTTATTGTACTCTTGGGTTTTCCCGGTGGCGTAGGTCTGACTCAGTCTAAAATATCCAGGGACAGGAACCTCAGGGTTCTCAACGGGACAAGATTCGGGGACCAGCCTCTGGTACGAAGGGACCTCAGCAGAAATGAGTTTGTTGCGCTTATCAGAATACATGCAGCAATTAGATTCTTCTTTAATGTTGGTGGTGAAGGAGCAAGTGGGAACTTGCTGTGTAACAGGTTGCTCTATTCGACAAGATCTGTTCGGGTCTGTCCAACTGTCTACTTGAGGTATATAAGGATGCACATTCATACCCATATTTTGGTGGTTCACTTCTCTTTTGGCCAGAGACGGGAGCAGTCCACAGGTTTGCATTCCATAGGTCCCCATGTCTGCGCTAGGTGGTGGCATGTACATGCTGGCGCTGCTCGAATAAAAACTGTCACTCCTGCAGGCACTGATCAAGGAATCTACTAAAAAAGTATTAGCAGCAGGAGAGCTGTTGGGAAAGGACATTTTGGGGAGGAATTTGAAGAAGAGAGATTGTGTCCTTTGTAGGCTGACATCTCTAGGAAAACATTCCCCGTGTAATTGTGGATGCCTCTGCCGACCACATGACAACCAAGCCAATGAGATTTGAAAATGGCCTTGAGCCGCAGCCTCCTCGCAGGTCACGTGCTCCAGAGCCCGGCCGGCCGGCCGCGTAAGCACGGACAACAGCGACATCTACTACGCGCCGGTGATAGTGCGCGCTGGAGACAACCGGCCCAGAGCTCTCCGCCGCCCGCGCGCCGGCCCGCCCGTCTCCCCGGGCTCGCTCGGCCGGCCGGCCCCACTCGCGCCCCCGCCCTAGCCTTCGGGCCGGGTGGCGGAAGGAGAGGCTTGGCCGGAGGGCCGTCCGGGAGGACACGCGTAGAGAGGGAAGCCAAAGCACCGTGGCGCCAGCACACTCAGAAGCACATCCCTGCACACACCCAAGCAGAGCGCGCCCCAGAGGGCCGGGTCCGGGCAGGGATCGGGGTCGCGGGCTGGTGATTTTAGTACTGGGAAGCGGGGAAGGTGAGTCGGATCCCTCTGGTCCTGAGACGTCCCACGCTAGGGCTGCAAAGGGAAGTGGCTTCTCGCAGAGACGCGGCCAAGGTGTCCTGGGCGCGGAGGCGTAAAGGGCCGCCTGGGCCGCGAGGCCACGCAGCTGACCAGCCCCGCAGCCCAGAGGACTGGCCGGCTGGCGGTCTGCTCGCTCGGCCCCGCCGCCCCTCCTCCGAGCCCCTCGGCGCCCCGCGAGCTGAGCTGCGCGACTGAGCTCCTGGCACTTAGAGGAGCCGCACCCTGACCTTTGCGGCCGGGCGCTGGGAGCTCGCAGCCGGGGACAGCCCTTCGCCGGCGTTCCCCGTCCGAGAGAGGTCCCTTGCACTCCCCGCAGGAGGACTAAACCAAAACTTCCTTCCTCACCCCGGAGGACATTGGGCAGAGAGGAAGAAGGGAGAAGGAAACATTTTGAAAGCAAAGGGGAAAACTCTGACTCCCAGACTCCAGAAGTTTTTGGAAAGTGACTGGGCCAGGCAGGAGGGAGAGAAATGCAAAGGTGTCATTTGCTTCTTCTACGAAGAAAAATATGTTTTCCTTTTATGGATTTTGTAAAAGCATTGCTTTCTGACAAGTGCAAGGTACAAAAGGTTGTGGAATTTATTAATACATATTAAGAAGAATCAGGGCGATCAATAAAATTCTCATCTACATTCTTGGGCTACTTGGTAATTTTCTTGCTTCTGAAGGTTTTTAAAGAGTTATACCCGCTGTTGCCACACACAGGAAGATATTTTATTAACAAATCAATCGAGACTTTGTAAAGGATAAGATTAATAGTTAAGATTTAGCATAATGGCGTTCGCTTTATGAATTATTGAAAATTATACTATTGATTTTTCCCCATCGCTACTAACCAAGAAGGTCAATTTTTGTTTTAACACAAATCGTCAAATATTAAAAGCAATACTTTTGTCAGAAGTCGAGTTTTATAGTTTTGGACAATCCTTAAAATTATTTGATAAGGTTTTGTCTGGGTTTGAGCAGAAGGAGGAGACGGGGGAGTCAGTCCTCCTGCTTCCTCTGGTGAGGAAAAGTTCTTGAGGAAGATATGGTGAGGGGTTAGGGTCCAGCTCATTAAAGAGCCACCACCGCAGCTACCACCATGGAAACTGTTTTATGAGAAACTTGAACAACTTCCTCCCTCCTTCTCTGGTTGCAGGCAGGCGAGCTGCCTATGAAGCTCTGGCCTCTAGTCAGCAGCGGGGAGCTTTAACCTTGATTTCCAAAGTCTTGCCCAGGGCAAGAGGCCCTGCCAGTTCGAGGGAGCCGTCCTGCGGCCTTCCGGGTACCCTTCCGGGCAGCCAAGAAAGTAAAACAGCCCCGGAAACTGACCGTGAACCAGTCCTCTCACCGGGAAGGCATCGGTGCTTTTCTCCCCACACACACCCAGGAGTGGGGCTGGCCTTGGATTTCAGGCCCAGAGACTGAACTTGTGGGTAAATCGGGTTTCCGCCTCAGCAGAACATTTCTTTGGGGGCAGCCGCTCATTAAAGCGCTTCAGCATTCTGGGGGAACCTAATTGCCTGCCTGCTCCTTCACAAAACATTTCCCAACAAATCCTTTGTGCCCACTCTCCAGAAAGAATTTCCCCTGGCCTGATGAAAACAGGCACCGAACGTTATTTTCAGCCTTGGGACCGATTCGCTTGTCCCCTCTCAGTGCCCTCGCCCAAACAATAACCCCTTTAAAAAAAAAAAACTCCTCGGTGGCAATGAGACAGACCTTTTAAACCTTCACGCAGCTGTTCAAATACAACATCATTGTCAGGTTAAAAGCCTGGCGCCTCTAACTCCTCTGGCTGTAGCACCCCGGCTTAGCTGGAGGTTTAAACATTACCTTTCCACAGGGTGGCTATTTTTTAGTTTAACGGTGGGGGTTGAAGAAGGCAGGAAAACACACACACACACACACACACACACACAACTCTTGAATCTAGGTTGCTAAGATCCTGTTAAAAGCCAGAGGCTATTAATCAGTATCCTCAAATTTCTTTTCTCACATTATGGAGATCTTGTTTTGAGCAAAAATTCATAGTACCCAGGGCTCCACGAAGTGCCCGCTGCACTCTCAGGCGGTGAGCCCTGCGGACGCCAGCCTGGCAGCATCTGAGTCCCTTTACCTCTTGGCCAGGAGAGCTGCTAGAACCCGGTTGCCCCTTTTTCTTATCTCTGGAGGGCAGGACTGTTCAATCTAATCAGGAATTTTATGCCCATCAAATGCCCTTTCATAATCTTTATTTATACATGAAGAAAATACCCAGGCTAAAAACCAGGCAATTCCTTGTGGAGCGGGTAGGTCGTCAGTGAGCCAGGGTAGACAGGATCTGCCTTCTGCATGTGGGGGCCTTTCTACTTCAGCTCCCTGTCCCTTTGCACTCGAAGCCTCCCCACACTGGATAAGGTTTGAAACAAATCTTCACTCACAGCTTATTAGATATAATTTTGAGCCTATTCTTACAAAATTCTGTATTTGTCTCATTTTTTTGCTTTCAGACCGGTTCCTCAGGGCCAGAGATAGTAATTTCTTTTTAGTGATTTTTGTTATCAAAAATCAAGCAAAACAGAAAGAACTCGAGGATAAGTGGATGGCGGAGGATGGAAAGCGTGCCTGAGGAGTTTAAAGCGGAGATGACACGACAGAGTCAGAATCAAGACAGTGGCTTTAAAGGCCAATCCTTATTTTGCTTAGATTATTTAATGTAGTTGCTGTTTTCGATCATCTTTAGATCAGTTGGGACAGTTACCATTAATAATACATCAATATTGTACCATAAAGGAGATGAATAACCACATTTGTACCAAGATTACTTTCTCCTTGGCACACTTCTTTCCAGAGAAAAATTAAAAGGGTGGCCAAACAAGACAGCAGCCTTTGTAGTAAAAAAACAGCTCGGATCTGCACGCTCCTGTCCAGGGAAGAGGAGCGGAGCGGCAGCCCGGGCCTGAGCGGACCCAGGGGCTCCTAAGGTCGCCCTGAATTGAGTCTTCACGCGACTCTGGGCTGTGTCAGTCTCTGGAACAAATGAAAAGCTGCCTCCCCGGGGCGCCCCTGCGGGCTGCGCGGTGCAGCACCCTCGAAGGTGAAAAGGCCCTGGGAGCAAGTGTGGGAGGGTGCTACCACCCAGGAGAAAGGCGTCTGGGCGCAGGAGAAGGGCCGCGGCAGCGGAGCCTCTGTCCCTGAGCACACAAAAGGCTCCCACTTGGCGCACTTCCCTCCACTTCGGAACCTGCGTCCAGGCGGCCCAGGATCCACAGCCGCGCTCTGAAGCCCCGCACGCTCAGAACGGGAGGGGGGCAAGGTCGGCTCTTTGGCCTCCAGAGGTCGGACTCGGATCCCCTGGTCCTTATCTGGCCTCCATAGGTGTTGCCGGGGGAGACGAGCTGCGGACCCCTGAGCAGACACTGTCGCCGGCAGCCGCCAGCCAAGGCCAAGGGGCCCCGCACCGCCGCTGGGGCCGCCTCCGGGAGACACAACGACATCTGGGGAGGGGGGCTCTCACCCCACGAGCCAGAAGTCCGCTCAGGCCCCAGGAAAGGTCGCTGCGCAAAAGCTAAGCCGGATCGCGGCCAGACAGGCGGGGCCGGGCTCCCGCAGGGAGCACCCACGCTTCTGCTTCTTGCCGGCCAGGACGTCGCCGGGGAGGCCCGGGCTCCCGGGAAGCCAGCGGCCAAGCGCCCGGCTTGGATGAGGGCTCGCGAGGCGGGAGGGAGCCCCGGGGAGCCGCGGAGACCCGGCCAACTCTGCGGGCCAAAGCGCTTCACAATGAACTTCAGGCAAGGGCGCACCATCCACCCCCAGGGCGCCTACCCGCAGCGCAGTCCTTTACCCTTTGCACCTCAGGCCGCGACACCGCCGAAGGGACGCGGGCGCGTCCCAATGTCAGGGGCTTGGCTGGGCCGGGGACACGCGGCGAATTGAACGCCTCTGAAGGTCGGTGCCAAACCAGACTCCGCACGTCAAGGCTGGCAGACAGCTAGGAAGGGCGGCTCGGGCTGCCACACCCACCCCACACCCGTTTGCTACAAATGCACCCCGGTTCCACAGCACCTTGGAACAAGGACACAGCCCTCTGCCTGCCTCAGCCGCCGCCGCCGGCAAGCCGCACCCCGACTCCTCGCTGCCCCGCTCCTCGCTGCCCAGGGAAAGCCGCGCTAGGCACGTCCTGGACCCCAGCTCCCAACCACACTGTGGCTCCTGGATGCACCTCAGTTTTTCCTAAATACACACTCAGCTAAATCGCCAATATCCTAATCCGTTTCGAACAAAGCCTTTTAATCGTTTCAGTAGTCTGAGAGCTTACAAGACACACGCGGTTTTTGGAAGATGGGGAGGAAGGACTCTACTTAGGACACGAATTTCCACACTCAAACCAACAAGAAAAATGATTTTCCCTAATTTAATTACCCCGCAATGGTTCTGGCATACTTCAAGATACACACATTTGTCTTTCAAAAATCTCTCCTCTTGTGCCATCAGTTCACAGACCCCAGTATTGTTTGCAACAGCTTTATCTTTAATGAGACAACGATTAGGCCATCTTTTGTTTCTGGAATCCAGTTGCCCCCTCTTTTCTGTCTCTGTACAACTTCCTTCACCTTATGGCTTCTTATTAGATCAAACAAACAGCAAACACCTTAGCTGCAGCCTGTTTCTAACGGGCCAAGACTGCCTATTAGAATTTAGTGTTGGAAAGATAGGTACCGCAGCCACTCGGACAAATGCGCCTTCTAGAACGTGAGCGCGCCCTCGTGTGGCGATCTAAGCTCCTGCAAACGGCAGAGGAGTCGGCTGGATTTGCCAGCTGGCCGCTGGCGCGCTAGCTTGCTACACGTAGGTGCAGTTAAAAAAAAAAAAAAAAAAAAAAAAAAGATGGGAAAGGATGAAACAGACCAGTTTTTGACTCCTAGAAAGAACATACTATTAAGGCACTGACATATTAACTATGTTTAAAATTCGAAACAAAGGAATCCCTTTCTGAAAGAAATTATTTGATTGTCCTTTTTATTTCTACTGCATCTTTCACCAAAGGTTGAAAGATGCTTTTAAAAACAACATAAATATATTTTATTTTGTTCCACATCTTAGAAAGTGCCACAATTAATTTGGTGGGGAGGGAAACTGTTTTCAAATATAACAAAGGTATGAGCCTGAAAAGAACTTACTTTTTTTTCCCCAATGTCTGCTTTTAAAACTGTAGTTCTTCATTAGAGCAAAAGGGACCACTCCACAACACCCCCAAAACATCACCACCGCCACCTAGCTGAGTGAAAACTAATAGGTATTTTAATCTAACCAACGTTTAAGAAGAGGTCTATTGCTACTGAATTACTCAAATGTTTGAAGGGAAATTAAGGTTATTGATCCTGAAATTGGGAATTTTCTTAGATTTATGGCAATCCCCCCATCTGATTCTGTGTGGTCATAAATGTGTGTATGGTCTGGATGTGTGAGCACGTATATGTGAGAGTGGGTGGCGGTGGAAAATCACAGAAGGACCTTAAGGCGCCTAATTATTCAGAGAGGTTAAAGGTGATGACCTTGACATTTTGGAAGTTCAAAGGCATACACTTATGCACTTATGTTTTTCCTTTCCCTCCAAAGCCTTAGCCATACAAAAAATTTTCAAAATGTGTACTTCCTCAAGAGCTGCGTGAACTACTATGCATCTTACAGATTTATATTTTGACTTGGGTTTATATGAGGCTTAGAAACATAAGATTCACTTCACTCTTTTCAGAGAAAGAAAAGCTTTTCTCACTTCTCCATTTTATTGCACATTGCGGAAATCTCTTCTGGGCCCACCAGAAGGTGTATAATATAACCCAATTAAGCTGTTTAGAACTTTAGCTTTTATGGTGTTGTCTAGACAGTTCAAGGTTTTGTAAACAGCCTGGCTTGGTCCTGCAGCACAAAAGTGCAGGGCAGCCCTCACCACATTCTTTACCTTAAAGCGGTAAATGTGGTGCGTAGCAGGTCTGCAGCCCAGGGCCTTCCATTCCCTGCTCCAGCCCACTCTGAAGCCGGGGAGGACCCTGAGCCCTCTCCATGCACACACTTCCTCCTAGCCAATTTCCATTCCTCCCCAGCGGAGGGTTCCAATTTCAGTTTCTGGTAAGGAACCCTCCTCGTGCCTTGTCACTCTGTTAAGACAGATTCTGGATTTTCTAGTTTTAAAAAACTGCTTTGTCTTTTCAGAAATTCCAAGCTCACTAGGCATGGGGTGGAGGTGGGGATTTGCTTCCCAGAATCCTGCTGCCCCAACCTCAGTGCCTGAAGAAGGTAACACCAGCATGGCTGACGCACATCATCGATTCAGAAATTTATCACTGGTGTGACAAAAAACAAAACAAAATCCAACCAACAAAGAGTGTGACTTAGAAGGGATTCGAGGAACAGCTCCTTATTTTAGCAAAATTAAAATGTATTCCTTGGATTTTCAGCGGGCTTGGGGCAGAGGATTCTGACCACTAAGATACCCTCATCAGGCCCTAAGCTTCTCCACAGAGGAAAGTTTGTACAGTGTATTGAAGCTGTAACCTCCATTTTACTATAAACCATTTATTCACACAAAAAAGACAGTGACTCGCGCCTTGATATGACAGACCAAAGGTACATTTCCCAGAGTTTAAATAATCTGCTTTCTCCAAGGGGTCAGGAAAGGATCGCTCAGGCTCAGAACAAAACACTGGCGCCTCCTAGCCTGTGGCCTAACTCCCTACGGATCCCGCCGGGTCCCCACGAGGACTTGGAGAGGGGCAGGAGGAACAACAGCACAAGGGCGGTAAAATTGTAAAGGGATGTTTGCATTTACCATTTTCCCCTCATTAGGATCCGCTCGGCCAGGTCCCCGGCCTCGTCCGCAGGCTGCAGTGGTCGCTGGGAGGTCCCGAGTTGACCGTGGGAAGGAATCGTGGAGTTCCACAGAGAAGAGGCGTCATTAAACCCAAAGACATCGGGGCTGCGGAGGGCAGGCTGGTGGGGAGGAGGGTGGGCGAGTGGGGCCGGGGGAGGGGGCGCTTCCTGGAGGTCTCAAAATAAGGGGTTTCCAGTGAAATACTGCAGACGGTCTCTGTTCAGTTTCTTTTCTTTCATCCTGCGATTCTGGAACCAGATTTTGACTTGCCGGTCAGTGAGGTTGAGCATCCGAGACAGTTGGAGTCTCTTCTCTTTGTTTATGTACACATTAAAGAAAAACTCCCGTTCCAGTTCTCGGATCTGGTACTTGGTGTAGGGACAGCGCTTTTTCCGGGACCTCTGGGGAGCTACTGCAAGCCAAAGAGACCACAGTGTGAGTGAGGCCGCCGCCTGCTCGCCCCCACCCACCCGGGGGCCACTGAGGAGGGCCAGGCCCCGGCCCCAGAGGGACGTCCCCTGCCTCCATTGAAAGGCCCTGCCTGCTTCGTGGGGGATGATAGATGGGCGGGCACAGGAGAGTGCGGGCGTGGACGTGTGCTCAAGCCCAGGAACACACACACACACACACACACACGCACACGCACACGCACGCACGCCCTGGCACGGACTCTGAGACCAGAAGGCGAGCCAGGCTCTGAACTGGAACCCAGGGGGAGAGAGCGAGAGAGGGGCGCCCGCCACCCGCCGCCCGGGCATCTGCTCAACTCCAGTGGCGCGCGTCAGCCAGCGGCTTGGATAAAGTCCAGTGCGAGGCTCGCCCCCCCCCAAGCCCGGGCTCGCGTGTCCGCAGCCACCAAGAGGCTGGGGCTCTCCTCCCTCCCTCCGCGGCCTTCGGCACCCCCTCCCCAAAACAGTGGGGAGTGCGCTCCACGGCGGTTAATGTCCTCCTCCAAGTCTACCTTAAGCCCACCTAAATTGGTTTCCTATCATAAACACGCTTTACAACGACCCGGGAAATCTTATAGGATGTATAAACCCCTCCGAATGCTTATAAAGTAGCACATAAAACGCTCAGGCCGGGAGCCCCCGCCCGCCCGCCCGCCGCCCGCGCCTACCTGCGCCTCCGCTCTTCTCGGCCCCCGCCTCCCCCGGGGGGCCCTCGCCGTCGCCGCCGACGCCTTCTGCCGACCCCTTGGTCTCCGCACCCGCGCTCCCCTTGGCGCAAGGGCTGTCCCCGCCGCCGGCCGGCCCGGCCTTGGGGTCGCCCTTGTCGGCGGCGCCCTCGGGCCGCTGCGGCGCGGGCGGTGGCGCGGGCTGCGGCCCGGAGAACGGGGGCCCGGGCGCCGCCTCGTAGAACTGGTCGAAGCCCTGCGGCAGGATGCCGTTGCGGCCCACGGCGCTGTAGAAGTTGGAGGCGGCGCCCGCGGGGCCGTGCGGCGGCCCGGGCGCGGCGCACACCGGCTCGGGCGCCTTGAACAGCACGTCCGGCCGGCGGCCCGCGGGCGGGAGCAGCTCGCGCTGCATGGCCGCCTCCTCGGCCGCTGCCGCCGCCGCCGCGTAGTAGGGCGCGTAGCCCCCCGCGCCGCCGCCCCCCGCGCCGCCCCCGCCGCCGCCTCCGCCGCCGCGGTACGGCCACTTGGCGCGCTCCAGGCTGTAGTCGCGGAAGGCCACCTCGCGCACGGGCTGGACGTGTGGCGCCAGGTTGGAGGAGTAGGGGAAAGTCATCTGGCAGGACGACGGTTGCGAAAGGAACGAAGGCTTGCCAGCGAAGTCCGACGGGGCCACGTAGTAGGCGCAGCCGGGCAGGTACATGCTGGCTGCGCTCGGGCCGCACTCGTCAAAGTCGTTCATGGCTCCGCGGCGCGCACGCCAGCGAGCCCTGGGCCGCTCCCCGCGCCGCCAACCTGAGCCATCGATTGCACAAGAGGCTTGGGCCAGGATCAACTAAGCAAAAATCCCCACCGGGCGCTGACGTGCAATTCATCTTGATTGATTCTGGTGGTAATTATGTCACGTGACGCCATGGAGAGAAATGTCCTTATATCTATATCAGCTCTCGCCAACACGCCCGGGACGGCTCCTGGCGCCGAGAGGAGCGCACGCTGGGGGTGGATCTGCCTCCCTCTCCCTCCAGCTCTCCCTGGGCGCCTCCTGGCTAGGCTGCGCCGCAGGCCGGTCACCTGCGCTCCGCCGGTGGCTGCCACCGCTGGGCGCATCTGCCACCGCCTGGCTGGGCCGCCCGCCCGCATTCGCCCGCCCGCGCCGCTTTAAGTACGCGGACTTAGGCCGGCTGGGAGGAGGAGGGAGGAGGAGGGAGGGGGAGGCAGGGGGAAGGGAGAGAAGCGGCGAGCGGAGGGGGAGCCCCCGGCCCGGCACTGGGAACTAGGTGTGAGGGTGTGAGGTTCCCACTCCCACCCCTTTCCTGCGGCCGCTCCCTCCCCCGCGACGCGGACACCCCGCGCAGCTCACCCTCCGGGAGCTTGTTGCTTCTTGTTCAAGGGGCGCAATTGCGACACTCGCCAAGGCGCTGGGAGCCCTAATTTACATATTTCTCTGCCCAGCGCGTTCACCTCCGAGTAACTTGCCTCTCTCGGACCCAGGCAGGGGTGGGGAGTGCGGGGCTCCAGAGCCCGCGCCAACACCCCCCCTCCCGGCGCTGGCCGGGGCAGGGCCTGCGGTGCGCACTCTGCTCCCTCTCCTCCGCCGCCGCGTCCCCTCTCTCAGTTCCTCTCGCCCTTCTTCCTTCCTTCATCACTCTTCAGCCTTTCCCTTTCTTTCTCCTTTCCTCTATCGCTCTCTTCTCTTCTTCCCTGTTCCCTTGTCCCTCCCTTTTCTTTCCTGTAGCTCTCCGTGGGTTCCCTCATCTTCACACTTTCTTGCCGCCAAGCTGGGTGTCCCTCTCTATCTTACTGTCTTTGGCTTCTCTGTCTCCCCTCGGTACTAAGGGGAGGAGGGCGCTCACCGGCAGAGCCGCCCCCAGCCCCAGCTTCCCTAAAAGCTGGGGGTTCCTTTGAACAAAAGGGCCTGGGGCCCTCGCACCCTGTTCAGGGCCTCCTGCTTATACCCAGGGGAGCACACCCCGCACCTCTGCCCTCCTCACCCGCCCTGCTCTCAGGCCTGGCCTGGGAGCATCCGCCTCACACTCTGTCTCTTCTACACTGGAGCAGCCAAGGTCTGGGCGTTCCTACGCTGCTTCTCCCCAAGCTCCCCGGCGCCCTTGGGTCTGTAGACCCACTGCAGTCCCTAGAGGTCCGTCGCTCTCCAAGGGCTCACCCCATCCCCCCTGCACCGCCGGCTCTGAGGCAACTCCTCAGGCCCCCATCCACTCTCCCAAGGCCCTGCTCCCCCTCTGCTGAAACCCTCTCTCAGCCCCCGGGTCCAGGGCAGGCCTGGGCTCCCACTGCGGAGACAGCTGGCGCTTTTCTCCCCAAACCCAAATCCAGAACCAAGAGCAGGAGCCTGCTCCAGTTCCCGGGATCTCCCGCCCAGACAGCCCAGCACTGAGGCGTGGGCCTCAGTCCTTAGCCCGGGTAGGCGGTGCTGGGCGCGCTGCGGTCCCCTCCCGGGCCGGGCCGGGCCTCTGCGGCGCTGGTGCTGTGCTCCCTGCCCACCGTGCCGCCGACAGAGAGAGAAAAGGCGGGTGGTCTGAGCTGATATCTATTTTCTGGTTGATGTCCCCCCTTCCCCTTTTCTTCTCCCTCCTTTCTTCCACCCTCTCTCTTTCCTCCGCCCCCTCCTCTGCTTCCCTCCCCCAGCACTGCGCAAACAGGTCTGTGGCGCCTAGAGGGTACCAAGCCTTCTCCACCCCAGACTGTCCATCCTGAGTGCCCCCTCCCGAAGCTGGCACCCCCGCCCACGTTCCGGACGGCATCCTTCTCCACCCAGCCCCCCGGTACACTTATCTGCCTCCCCATCTCCATCCTAGCCCCAAGCCTCTCCTTTCTGACTCCTGGTCGACGCCCCTGGTTCTCTCTCCTAAAATGGCTCCCGGGACACTGCACACTGGCCCCGCGGTCGCTCAGGACCCCGGGCAGCGGCGGGGCAACCTCTCGGGTCTTGCTATATCTAGGGGTACAAAAAATTCTCGCACCTTCTCATTGCTCGCTCCACGGAGAGGGACGCAGGCAGCCAGCCGCCCCCAAAGTGAAGCCTGATGACCGCGGAAAAGGGAAATGGAGAGGACGAACCATTCAAGTTCAACGACATGGCGACGGCGGCTCCGGCGGGAGCCGCGCTTTGAGGGGCGGGCGCGTCCTCCGCAGCAGCGCGCGGGTGCGCAGGGGAAAGGGGCGATGGGCCCCTCTTGGAGCCCTAGCGTGGCCGCTGGCGGCCACCCCCCCACCCCCCCGCCCAAGGACCTCTTTCCGGGCCCCGGACCGCATCGCTCCCTAGTCCCGGCTCCCTGCTTGGTCTTCACCCCGAAAAACCAGAGAAAACCACCGCCTCCGGACCCGCGCATTCCGCTGGGGAACCTACCATCAAGACCGGCGCTGTGGCCTTGTCCTTGCCCGTGCAGCCCCACCCGAAAGGCAGGGAGCAAACCAGGCCTTCGGGGCGCAGCAGTAGCTCCTCAAAAGACAGCTTTCCGGGCAGCGCCGAGATGCGATGCAGTGATTCGGAGCCACCCAAGATAAGACACTAACTTGACCTTAACTTTGTCAGGGCGCCCCTGGTATCTGGAGAACGTGAACAGACACTGTCTGGCAGCTCTCGTAAAAGCTGACTGGAGAAGGGATTCTGAGTCATTTCATTTATTGCCACTACAGTTCTGCGAGAAAGCTTTTCCTCCCTGCCAAACTTTAATTATTTATGCTCTTTTAGGAAGCGAAAGAAGAGAAAAGCGGGGAAAACACCCAAAGCAAGTTGTTCCCCTGCAGAGCCTTCCTCAAGAACTCCTTAAGCCCACAACTGGACAACAAAAATGTGGGGATATCACCTTTGTCCAAGGACAGTAGGACAGGCGCCGGCCCCCCAGCCACGGAGAGGGTGGACGCAGCTGGGAGAGGCGTGATGGGGCGCACATGCCTCCCTCCCCCCTCGCAGACATGAATATTTACAACGATTCTGGATCTCCACACCACCCCTCAGCATCCGGGAAGCTTCCCTAGCCGGCCTCCCTTAGGGAGAGCCCCCAGGCCTTAAAAGCTTCCCAATCCAGCCCTCTGAGCAAGCTACTGATTGACTGTCAGACTTAACCGTTCTTTTTCAGTTTAAAAATCCTCTTTCTTAGTCAAGAGGCCCCGGTGAACTGCGTCATTGCATGGACATATTTATCTTTCTGAGAGGGAATGTTGAGCACTCAGAATTCAGCATCATTTCTCTCTGACATTTGTTTCTTATCAGTTTCCTCCTGGTTCTGAATCTCTGGTGGTCTTTCGGCTAGGGCGTGCAACACCGTGGTCTTTGTTGTTGTGTGGATCAGCAAAGGGGACACAGTGGAAAAACACTGCTGAACCGACAGATAAAATAGTACACTTAGGATAATTGAATTCTCTTTGGGGAGTGGTCTCCATAAACATTTTCCCTCCTAGACTAAAGGAATAGGGCGTGATGATTTAATGGTATATATTTAAAGAAAACCAAACAGACTACATTTGTTGTAGGGCCTGGATCTGAGAAAGTCTCCTTCTCCTTCCTTTGCCCAGCCCTCTGGACTGGAGGTCTCAATGTGGCTTCCGCCTTTGTTCAGCAGACAAACCTCTGAATACAGACTCAAGACAGGGAGCCTGGACTCTGGGTGCCACTGCCTCCTTGTGCCCAACCAGGTGGGGAGACATTTTCTGCTCTGAGGCCTAGGTAGCCTGTTGTTTCTTTCCTCCCATTGTGTGTGTGAGAGAGTGCAATGAGTGTGAGGACTTTTTTAAAAAAAGATTGAATGTTTTAAATGTACAAATCAAATTTAATTCATGAAAAGGAATTATGATGTTGAACATTCAGTTTTAGAGATTTATCAGTTGTGCTGTTTTTCCTTATAGCTAAAAGCTAAATTCCACCTCCACCACTTAGCAAGCCAGAGGGGTTGGTGTAGTGAGTACCACGGAGTCTTTGAATTTACCGATTGAGCTGAAGGCTCCAAAGGCCTGGAGGGTCTCAGGCCACATTCCCCTGATGGGCCTGATGTGCTCCTGGTGGAGGTGTGTCAGGGATCATCTGCACAGGGCTCAGGCTGCTCCGGAGAAGCCTGATCAGAACTTGGCTTTGTTTTGAAATCCGAGGGACCACAGATCTTGGCACCTCTTCAGAATAGCATGCATTCAAATTTGAGGATTTAGGTAAAATGCAGAAGCCCCAGCCGGCAGCAAGCTGAGGGGCCTGCTTCGTGTTTGAGAGTCCCTCGTATCTGCCACAGTCTCCCTTCACTACCTTTAGATATTTCATAGAAATTTTGATCATCGCGTTTTATACACCATTTCCTGACTGCCTCGGAAGCCATTTTCTCAATGAACAGTCAACACCCGAGGTGAAACTGCAACCAGGAAAAAAAATTGATGGTCTGAGAAACATTAGAAGGGAACCCAAAGTATTTTCGAAAATCAACATCAGTCCCTTGATAGCATGGCTGGGACCTGGATATTTATTTCCACTTAAAACATTTCTATGCATTTAATATATATGAGGAGTTGTTCTTGACAAAGTAAAAATATTCTTGACAACTATAGCACAGAAGATAAAATTAGTCTAAGTTAAAGTCAGCTGTGCTGAGGCTCAAGGGTCTCTGTGAGCACCCCCCCCCCAGGTCCAGGGTCTGGTCTTCCACTGAAAATAAATCACTGGACTTTGGGAAGAAACAGTGACCCTTTGGGCTATTGTGCATCTTGCTAGGACTGGGATGGAGTGGGGGCCACTACATTTCTGGAAGATTGGGAAACAGGCTAGTGGGACTTGGGGGGCACAGATTCACTGATGTAAGTCTGGACACCATAACACACCCCAAACAACTCCATCTGGGATTCAGGAACCTCAGTGTCCACAAGGCAAACCTGGCATGGCCCAGGCCCTGGCACATTCCAGATTTGCCTGTGAAAGGGCAGTGTGTGGCTGGGCCTTTGTTGGAGTCGATGGGTGGTAGAGAAGGTGAGAGAGGAACTTCTGATCCTCTCTACTCTTCAGGAGCAGCACACGGGGACTGAGAGTCTGAGGACTCCTTTCCCACCCGTGACTGTCATGGAGGAATCTCCTTTCCTTGGTGGTGTATTAAGGTAATCCCAGCGAAAAAGACAAGTGGACATGTTACCTACCTTGGGAAGGGAGCCCATATGTACTGCCTGACTGTAAGACCCAAGCTCACTCCCTTCTCCTCCCCCTAGACAGCTTTCCCTCCTCCTGGCGCTGCTGGGCCACCCTGCAGACTGGCAACCCCTCACAAGAGGTCACTACAGGAAGGGGGAAGTCCGGTTAGAAGATGCGCTCAGGTCTGCTGTAGGCATATATGAGGAAGAGGGAAAAGTAGAATTTGATGTCGTTTCCGGATAGTGCAGTTTGCTCAGAGTCTCAGCCTCTTTCATCCTATCTCTGGGAAGTGTCCAGCCCCTTCTACCCAGCCAAAGACCCTGCCCAACCCACATTCCAAGGTGTTTGTCTGGCCGCCCCGCCCCTCCCCTCCGGTCTTCCTCAAGTCTGAAGGTCTAGGGCGGCCTTTGTACTCTTCACTCGACAGGGCAGATGGGAGGGGAGACCAGCCCCTTTCTTCCTCTGGAGTGGGGATCGCGGTGCCCACAAAGGGCTTCGGCTGCAAAGAGACTGAAGTGTATCCATAACCCTCTCCATTGAGGCTGCATCATGAGGCCCTTCCCGTGTTCACATCCATACTGAACTGTTGCTAGGTGCTTGCTAAGGCAGAGAGGGGTGGAGAGAGAAGGAAAAGAGGCCTAAACAGCTGGAAACAGAAAAATCCAAGAGCAAGGGATGGAGAGGAGAGTGAGCCCCAGTTGCACATCCCACAGACAGAGCAAGGACAGGTGACTCCAGCCAAGGGTGCATCGCAACTCTCAAATGCCCTTCAGAAGCTGCTCAGGGAGGTTGGAAAGCGAGGAGGCCAAACTGCCTCAGGTCCCTATCTCCTACTGGCTCCTGGGGCTGCAGACTGAGCAGGAGGGAACCCGGAATCAGCAGAGAGCCAGGGGAAAGGCCCAGACCCAGCACCTGCTGTCCACCAGGCCTCGGTCCAAGAGGGTAGGCCTGGGCGGCCGCGGTCCAGCGCCGGCTAATAGAGCGCCAGCGCCTGCTCGCGCAGCACCACACGCTTCTTCTTCATACGCCGGTTCTGGAACCAGATTTTGACTTGCTGGTCGCTGAGGTTCAGCCTGTTAGACAATTCTTTGCGCTTCTGTCGGTTGATGAATTCGTTGATGAGGAATTCGTTTTCCAGCTCTGCAATCTGCTGCTTCGTATATGGTTTCCGCTTCTTGCGGGCTCTCCCGGGGGCCGCCCCCCACGGCAAGCCTGCAACACAGCCCCAGCCTGTGTCAGGCAGGCTGGCTCCCGGTCACCGCCCGGTCCCCTTCCCCTACAGTGCTCCCCGGCACCCCGCCTCCCAAACCGGCCCAGAGAGCATGGGCACCGTTTACCGTCGGGCAGCGAAGGTCGCAGGCAAGAGGCGACACTCGCCGCCTGCACTGTCATGTTCAAGTTGAGCGGGCCCTTGGTGTCGTCTTTGAAGCCTGCGGGGCAGGGGGTCCCCTGGAGCAAGGTCGCAGAACCTGGCGCGGCGCGGCCCACGCCCGCGAAGTCGTACTTGGTCGCTTTGAGTGCGGCAGCTGCGGGGCCCAAGCTGGCCTCGGGGGCGAAAGGCGGCCGCGTACGGCCCCGCTCCTCGGTCCCGGCGGCAGCTTCGGGCGTATAGAACTTGACCTGTTCTTCGGGCCCGTCCTTGGCGCCCGGGGGTTGCAGACCAAGAGGTCCGGAGCCGGCCAGGTAGGGCTGTGGGAAGCCGCCGAAGGCACTGGCGCTGGCTGGCTGCGCGGGGGCGCACGAGGCTGTAGTGGAGGCCCAGGGTAGCGCCCCGCGAGGGTACGAAATGGGGGGAAGCGCGGCCAGCTGGCCGCCATTGGGCCGCAGGTTGGAAAAGTAGAAAGAGTCGGGCGATTGTAGATTCAGGAGCGAGCCCACATAGCCCGCTCTGTATAGACTGCGCTCACACATCTCCAACAAAGGGCTTCGGCGGCGCTTGCGACAGTATTTAGTTACAACCCGGAATAAGAGGACAGGCTCAGACGATTGGACGAAACTTTGCCCGCAGGTTCTTCCAAGTCAGTCATTTCAGCACCGCCTACATCCCCCGACCCGTCCCCCCCTTCAGGGTATTATGATAACACCCCCAAGGTTGGATGGCGAAGGACGAGGCTGCTGCAGAGCCAAAACAGGTTGAGCAAAGCGAAGCTGTCGGACGTTTCCCGGCTGGCCTCGGGAGCTGGCGGCAGCAGGCTGACGCTTCCTTTGCCCACACTTCCCCTGGGACCCTTCCTGGTCGTGGGCTTTGCCATCCGTGTTCTGCCGGTTACCTGGGCCAGGCTTGCGTCTACCGGCTTTAAACTGCAGCCGAGGCGGTTTGCAGTAACCGGCGCCTCTGGGCTTGTCTGGAGAGGGCGCCGCCTGGCAATGCCATTCCTTTCTCAGTCCCTTTCATACAAAGGACCTCTCAGGAGGCCGCTGCGGGGATCAGGCCGCAAAGTCCTATCAGCTGCTTGAGCCCTGGGTTCCGGGCCGCGAGCACATCCAAGAAGTTTACCCAACTCAGAGGAAGTCTTCCCGGACTGCCCGAGTTTGGCGGCCCAGAAGGGGGCTTCGCATAGCTCTGCTGTGTCCCCGTGGCTGGCCAGGAACTCTGCTCTTAGAGAAGCTGCCATCCAGGTCCACGGAGAAGGCAGCCAGAGAATCCACAGATCTAGTGGACACTCGTGGACATAGGCTATGTTCCTTATATCTCCAGGAGTCACTAATTTAGCAACTACACCGTGCAAATCAGAACTCCAAGGTGGTGGGCATAGCAGGACAAACGCCCCCACAGAACGTGGGAGGGCAGCAGAGCCAGAATCGCCCGGCTAGGGCCAGGGTTTTGGGGGGAAGCAGGCGCCCTGGGGCAGTTCGCCAGCGGCGCTTCGTGCCTCTAAGCTTCCAGCGGCGCAGGCAGCTGGCGGGTTCACCGATCTAGCAAGCAGGGAAGCGGGAAGGGCGCCATCCCTGTAAGGAGCAAGATTCGCAGCCGCCGCCGCGGGCCCTCCTCTGCAGTCTGCCCTGGGAACTAGGAGTCTCCTGCCTCCGGTACCAGGACCTCGGCAACTCGGCGAGGGTCAGTTCCAGAGAGGGGCGCCTGCCCCAGCCTGCAGCAAGCCCCTAGTCCCCAAGCCAAGCTGGAATTGGTTAGACTGCCAGCTCCAGCTCGGAGACCACACAGGCGCCGCCGGAGGGCAAGCCTGACCACCGCGCCAAGACTTTATTGTGTGAATTATGGCGACCAATTGGGCGGCTCGGCGGACGCAACCGGCCTCTTCCTCCAGCTTTAGGGTGGGGGTGGGGTTGAGGAGGAACAGGGCTGGGGAGGCCTGGGGGTGGGGCGGTGGGGGGGATGGGGGAAGTCTGGGGCTCCTCGGGGCACTGAGTTTCCTTAGGAGCCCAGGGTTAGAGAGACTGTGCTCCCCGACCTTCCAAGGAAGGTGGGGTGGGCAAGAGCTGCAAAAGCTTAGGGCAACTCAAGCCTAGGTTCCCCGATATCTCTCATTTTGGGAAAGTGGCCCTATTTTCCAGGAGCGGCAGCCTTCTCAGTGCCGGGTCCGCGCCTCAAGTCTCAACGCACAGCGTATCCTTGGCATTTCCAAGCCCCCGGTGCCTCCTGCGGACTCATCGGGCAGTCTTAACCGCAGCTGTTTGCCCGTCAGGACTACACTCAAAAAAGGAACCAAGCGCGAAACAGAAAAGACTAGGACGGCTCGATTTACCCCAGCTCCTTGCCCAGCCGCCGCTTCTCAACCCCTAGGTTTATGGCCTTCAAAGTCTGGCAGGCGAAGTCTGAAGCCGGGGCTGGAGGCCGGAGGGAGGTGGGGGCGGGAGTGAGGCTGGCGGGCGAGCAAGAGTGGGAAGCGAGCGCCTGGCGCAGACGCTGAGGGCGACTCCGCCAATGCCACAGACCGCCCAGGAGATGGCGAGCGCGCTCCACGCCTGGCGAGGCGCCGCCGCACGGTCAAGATCAACAGTGAAGGGCGGTGCGGCGGCCTGGGGTCGCCAGCCCGCGCGGTCACGGCCCGCTGCCAGGCGCAGCCGACGGCCTCGGAGGGCCGGCGACGGGCCGCGAGGCCGCCCGAGCAGCGGAGCCAGGACCCAGCGGGTCGCAGGGAGCGTCGCGGCAGCCCTTTGTCTGGCCTGGAGTCCGGCGGCCACGCTCGCTCTGCCTCCCGAATCCCGCACAGGCGCGCGGGCCGCGGCCCCCGCCGGCAGCCGGGAAACCTGCCCTTTCTGCGCAGCTTTCCAGCCATTTCTCAGCCTCTAACCAAAAGAGAGGTCTCTCCCCAAATCTCTGCCTTGCGGGTTTCCAGCGGGCCTCCTTCCAGCACCGAGGCCATTCTCCCCAATCTGTTCCCCGCAATTCGGAATATGAAAAGAACATATATAAATAACAAAGCCTTCATCTGTTATTGATTTAGCCGTCAATCAAGATTCCACCAGAGAGCATTTGAGCTCGGTTTTAATCTTCAGCTAACCTCCCGTTTCTCTTTGGTGGAGGGAAATTGACGTGCAAAGTACAGATGAAAGGGAAACCTCGGCGCAGACCCCTCTAAGCCACGATGGGAAACCGATGGGAAACCTGAGAAAAGAATCCGGGAAGTGGAGTTCGGACCCGGGAGTCTGGAATTTACAAAAGAGGAGTGAAGAGAAGGGGCAATGGCGAATGCAAGAAAGAAAATTAGGTTCCTTTTCCACGAAAATGCAACCTGTGAGGAAAAAAAAAAAAAAAACCAAGAAACTTAGCGACCCTTCCCAAAGTGTAACGTCGGGGACATGTAGCCCCATTTTCAGGAGTTTTTCTTCTGCACAAATTTAATCCCTATTCTGTGTGTGTGGGTGTCTGTGTGACTTTGTCTTTCTCAAAACGAATTTGGCTCTCTGCAGCCAGCAGTAATATATGAAAGAAATCAAGCCGGGCCAGAGAAAACGAAAGTACTTCTCAGAACGGTAGGTGCCTGTGCTTTCTCACAGAACCCTAAGGGAACCTCCTGCCAGAGTTTACATGCTGAGTGAGATTTTTAAAAATCTGTGTTTTGGACTTAACTCACATAACAAAAACAGCAGCCATGAAATTGTACCAGGAGCTCACCACCGGGGTGAAGGCCCAGGTGCCTCAGTGGCCATGTCTGAGTAGCAGAAAAAGGCCTTAAAGGGAGTTTTTAGTGTTCAAAAAATTTTGTTGAGCAATTAGTTTGTACAGTTGCGTTTCCAATTGTCAACTGCTGTGTGCAGACTACCCAAAGAAGATAGGTGATAAGGCTGAAATGTTTCTTTTTCGATTGCCTAATATGGAGATGGCTTTCTAATTTCAAGACCTTTGTAAATGAGATATTTGTAACCGGCCTTTCTAGGTTAAAAACTTGTAAGGGAATGAGTTTCCCTACACTTGGGCACACTGATACTTACTGATTTTAAAAACGAATACAACTTTTAAAATAAATAGATTACACTGAAAGAGAAATAACATTTTATTGGAGTCACTTTGGAGCTGGTGTGATAAAAAAAAAGGTATTTTTAGAAATAGCAAATGATAGCCTCTTTTAAAAACATCACTTCTGTTAAAGGGGCGGGGAGCAGCCTCAGAGAGCCTAGTGTGTGGAGGTTTCAGAGATCAGAGCCGGTGCTGAGTTTCCTTCATCTATAGAGAACATCACAGTGTTCGGGATAGCAACATTGTATAATAAATAAGAACAGTTTCTAGAGGCAACACAAGCTTGAAAAAAAACAGAGAGAGAGAGAGAGAGAGAGAGAGAGAGAGAGAGAGAGAGAGAACACATAGATGTAAAGATTCAGAGGAAATAAGAGAGTTCTGTTTATTTGGGTCTCTCTAGGAGTAAAAAGTGATTTTTAAATGCCTGAAGCACTGCTCATGTGTACCAGCCCACAGACGTTGCCTCTACAAAAATAATCTCTCACTTGTATAAATATGCAGCACTTTAAAAGGGGTTCTTTAGCATCACTTTCACAAATGTCCTCTTTATTTTCTTCTTGGACCTTACAGCTTCATAGTTTTAAAAATTTGTTAGATGTTTTAAGCTCTTTGAGAAGCCCAATGTGTTCATGCAGATACTTAAATTCTTCATTGGGTTCTGAATAAAGTTTCCACCCATGGCTGCAAAGGTTCAGTCTCCGCAGTGACTGAAGAAGGCCTGAGTCAGAGTCCTACAGGCTGGAGGCCATGGAGAAGAGTGCACTTCTGTCACCTCTGGGTTTCTCTTAAACATCTTTATCTGGATTCTAAGAAATGAAGGCATCCATGCAGACGTATCATTTTCAAATTAAAGGTTACAAAAGCACAAATTACAAGCTGTATTACAAAAATAGAACAAATACAGCAAGTGAGGGGCCCAAAGTTGGGAAGATTGTCTTCATTCTAATACTGATACAAACACTGTTAAACAAGGTAGCTGCTTGTGGAGCCATCAGGCTGCCTTCAGCCTCTTATTTCCTGGGTGAGCCTGGAGCACAGACTCCTGGAGCAGGCTCGCTTGCCTCAGGGAAACTGCTGAGGGCTCAGGATTCAATTACCCAATCACAGGTTATGAGTGACTGCAAATCGTTCTGCCCTAGTGGATTACAAAGATAATCAATTCTGGAAACCAACATATAAAGTGATTTTAAAAAGTAAAACTCTTAAATCAGAACGGCACTTCTGAAATTCATTGGAGGGATGATTAAAAAAAGTCTCAAGTCCTTTATACTGGCCTGGAGGAAGAAACAGAACACTTAAAACATCATAAAAAAATAAACCTAGGCAAGAACAAAACCAATAATAAACAAGTAAGAAACAGAATTACGAAGGCAGGTTGGGCAGCAAAAGGTTTTAGAGCCAGGTGAGGGTTAAGAGGAAAAACAATTCACAAAATTTGCCTTCGTTGGCAGGGTGTGTGTGTGGGGGAATTAAATACATATTCAAGTCTTTCCAAAGGTCTTTTGGAGTCAACTGAAAGCAATGAAACTGTGGTCAACTTGGCCCACATCAGGAGACAGTGTCTTTGAGCTTCGAGACGATTTTCTTGTCCTTCACGCGTCGGTTCTGAAACCAAATGGTCACTTGTCTCTCAGAGAGGTTCGTGGCAGCTGAGATCCGCCGCCGCTTGTCCTTGTTAATGAACTTGTTAATGGCATACTCATTCTCCAGTTCTTTGAGCTGCAGTTTGGTGTAAGGCACCCTTTTTTTCCTTCCCCGTCGGTAGACACACATGTCTGGCTGGTTTAAAGCCACATCCCCTGGTACAAACAACAGCATGGGAAAAATTAGAGTGGGGTATTTGGAGCACCTAGCAGAGAACTCTGTGGTGTACATGTGTCCGTGGGAGTGGGTGCTTGGTGGGATGTATAGAGGAAAGCCAGGGTGTCTACACTCTATTATTTACACAGTGATATCACTTACTCGATTTTAAAGAAAGACTATTTGCACTTCAAAACAAAGTCTAATTGGATAAATTATCACGGTTTCTCAAACCAGCACCTTAACAAGTCTGTGATTTTATGGCCTGGTTACTGGGGACAACGCATATGGACAGTTTCTGCAAAAGCCAATTGCTTACATTAACACACACACACACACACACACACACACACACAGAATCAGGGCTTTTGCTCACACTTTGATTCCTATATTCCTGTGTTTGGAATGGTGGGTTCTGAGAAGCTTTAATGGCCACCCTTGCATAGTCCTTGAAAGGTGGGGCCCCAGCTCTGTGACACCTCTTAGGAAAGAGGCCTCTTCAGCAGGAGAGACCTTACCAAAGGACATCCAAAGACTCTGAGTTTAAGGAGAAACGCGCACCTGCACCATGTAGAGGAAGCAAATCATCGTGAGGCCCTTTATATGGTGGGAGGATTTTACAGAGTTCACAAGAATGGGACAAACTTGTCCACTGGGTTAATTCTGACCAGGCGTGGAGCACAGGCCCCCACTCCCAAATACAGACTCGCGCTCCTACTTCTTTCTTTATTCCCTCTCTAGCTCCCCTTCCCTCCTGCCCTCCCTTTCCTCCACTTTTCCTACCTGGAAAGGATGATTTCCAAAAGTGGGACCCTTGAGGCTGGTCCTTGGCACAATACACCTGGCTATTCCACCCGTTGGCCAGCGTCCAGGACTGGTAGCCCTCCATGGAGATGTAGGCTTCATGTCGAGGCTCCCCGGAGCTGAAGGTAGACACCATGTCGATGTAGCCAGGCACGTGTTGGTAGGGGCTCGTGTAGCCCTGGTAGAAGGACACCTCCTTGGCTCGCGCGGGCACCTCGTTGGTCGGTACGCTGCTGCTCGCCAGGCCGGACACGTCCATGTACTTTTCCACCGGGAAGCCTCCCAGAGAGGCGTGCGGCGAGGACTTCAGCGCGTTCTGCTGCAAGCCCACGCCGTGCGACATGCGGCAGCTGTAGTAGCCATTGCCGAAGTGGTAGCCGTAGCCCAACGCTGGCGTGCCCGGAGGTGCTGCAGCAGTGGCCGCCGCGGGCGCGGGCGCAGGGCATTCTTTGGTGGGGGGAGCCTCGGGGCGCGCGGCGACCACGGCCGAAGAGGACGACGAGGAGGCGGAGCCCGTGCGCTCGGAGGTTCCCGGGTACGCGAAGCTGGAGGCCGCCGCTGCCGCTGCCGCCGCCGCCGCCGCCGCCGCCGCCGCCGCGCGCCCCGAGTGCGTCCCGGCGAACACCGGCGCGGAGAGGAACCCGCGGCACTGGCCCGGCACCGCCGCCGCCGAGGACGAGGAGGAGGCCGGGGCGGGCCCGGCGGCGCCGCTGTCCGCCCGCAGCCCGTCCATGTCCCAGCTCGCGGCGCGGCTCATGGCCCGGCACGGCCCGGCCCGGGGCCCGGCCCCGGCCCCGCGCAGGACACCATGGCGCGGCGCCTCCTCCCTCCTCTCCTTTCTCTCGCGCTCGCTCGCTCCCGCCCTCTTCCTCTCGCCCTCTTTCCCTCCGCGAGCCTCCCGCCTCCCGCCCGCCCGCCCGCACGCCCGCCCTCCAACAGGTTAGCTCATCGCGGGACGTTTATAAAAACGAAGTTCAGGTTGGGAGGGGGCCGGGGCCGGTCGGGGGGCCGCCTCCCGGCCCGAGGGCGCCGGCCGGGGACCGTGCCATTGGCTGCGCGGGGACACGTGGGGGCAGGGGCGCGGGGAGCCTGGCTCGGGGCCCGGGCCCGCCTGGACCCACCCACCCGGCCCCAACCCCCGCAGCCCCCGGCGCAGCCCACCTCCCACCTCTCCCTCTCGGACCCAGGCGTTGGCGCTGCAGCCACCCCCAAGGGTTGGTTGCGCGACGGCCCATCCCAGGCCCTGTCTGCGACCGAGGCGGGCGCCGAGGCCTGCGCCTTGTCTCGGCCAGGCTATCTTTGCCACCTTTCCTCGGCTCCCGGAGCTGCAAACAAAATGAAGATGAAGGCCAGAGATGGTCAGGAGGATGTAAAATCAGACCAAAGAGAAATTTTTTTAAGATCCTGCAGCTTGATCTTTCGTTAGCCCACTTCTGGACTCCAAACTCAGGGGAGCTGGTTTTCCCTACCTAGGACTTTGCTAATGGGCAAAGGCAGTTCACACTTTAAGACTCTTGGGCACAGATCCTATAGTTTGTTTACTTCCGTCAGGAAAATACCCACAGAGCGCCCTTGGGCGACGCAGAGACTCTCAAGCAAGTCGAGCAGAAGCAGGACCCACCTCGTCAGTGCGCCGAGCCTGACGATCTGACCCAGCGAGAAAGTCCACGGATGCCTGGTTCATGCCTCCATCTCGCTACACTCAGGCCAGCCTCAGTCAGCTCCGGAGCTGGGTTTCCTGGTTCCAGGACCCCCTCCCTCGGCGGCAGAAAGACCCTCCGAAGGGTGAAGGGCCAGGGAGGAGAAAGCCGTTCTGCCGCCCCAAGCCTCCCTGCTCCTCATCCTGCAGCCTACTGGTCTTTTGCATTTGCAACCACCCACCCCCTCCCATTACTCACACCAATTAATTGAAAGCTTCACTTTCCCAGCGACCTTTGTTTCGCTTCCTTTTCCAAATTGCCAACTGCAGAAAACTTGAGAGAGGCAAATTAAGAGCAAAGTGTAGGCTTGCGGTAGCATTAGCCCAGAGTACCTAAGTCCTACTTTAAGGGATCCTTGGGAGTCACCCGTTGAGGCCCTGGTGCACGAGCTTTAGAGATCATAGCCCTGGCCCGTCATTAGCCTTTCCTGGTATTCCTCACCCATCCTGCAGATCTTGGCAGTGAAAGGAGAACCATGTGAGTCCTGTGGAGATTTGGGTCTCTGTCTCAAGAGCAATATGAGATTGTAGGAGCCAAGGGTACTGGAGTGGGCTCGGGAGCCTGTAGGGTAAGGGAGTATGATTCTGGGCATCACCTCTCCAGGACAGTCTATCTCCAAGAAAATCTTTTCTCTAAGCCCGTGATTCGAGAGGCCAGTTTTACACTCAGTTCCCTGGCTCCCAGACAGCCCCTGAGTAGGCAAAGGAAAAAAAGCCAGCAAAGTTGTCGTGGTCCTGGCCTGGCATTGAAGGGTGGGCTGCTGGTGTTGGGAGTGTTGACACGCAAAACACAGTAACCATAAAAGGCTCAAATAAAGGGGAAAGTTATGAGAGAGGTGCTGAAAAAGAAAAGCAAGTGAATTAGTTTGACCTTTTTAAGTCCTAGACGGGTTCATGATCAAATTCAAGCCAGGAGGGCCCTGAGTTTTGCAGAACTGTAGGGAAGAAAAGTTTGCTGATGAGAACAATTTTGGCAAAAGTTAGCAATGGAAGCTGGACTGCATTTTTAAACAGCCCCTTAAGGCCAGGTGACAGAGTTGCTGACTTTTTGGAAAGCATTGGCTAGACTCTCCCCAGCAATTTTGCTAACAAACCACCAAACCACAGACCACCTCGAGATGGAAATGTATTGCTTCTTCTTTGTCTCCCTTTCTTTTCTCAGTGAAGAGAAAACACGAAGATATTTAAAAATTTTTTTTCTGTGACCTCAAAAACTTTATTGAAATAGTCTCAGGACATAACTGGGACCAATTAACTTTCAGCCTCTTAAAACTAAATATTTTGGTGATTTTTATGCCCTTGGACTTGAGTTCCATTTTCTACCTGATAAATACATTTTATTGAGTGGTTATATGTTGAAAAATGAAGAAAGCAAAATCATGATAGGGAGGAAAAATTTGCTAGGCTTTGCTAATCTCAGGTAGCCTATCACTTTGGAATTAATTATCATGCAGCTATTAGGTTGTGCTGAACTAGGAGGCAAATTTGAATGAATGCTTAGGCAGAGACTTCTCAATGCTGGTCCTGCTTCCAAAGGCAGGATTTAGAGTTTCTCTGCTCATCCCAATGTGTATCCTGGGATCAAAGAGATTTTTGAATAATAAGGAGTTTTGCTTTCTTGATCCTGCTACTTTGGTCTCCTGCAAGGTTTTTGAGGTCTCAGCCCCCCTAGGAAAGGATCTCTGATTAGGCCATATGTGGGCCCCTATGTTCTGGTACCCCAAGATAAGACTGTCACTGAGTACTAGGCAAAGTCGGGGTGCTCTGCTTCTGAACTAATGAGGTACATAGTTTACAACACAAGGGTGGTGGTTAGGGGAAGACTTCTGAGACTGAATTGGTAAAAACAATTCATTTAGCTTGTACAGACTGTGTCTAAACTGATTTCCGGTTGAAACTTGATTGTAATCATTATCTTTAGTTATCCAAGAGTACAGACTGAGGCCCAATTACATTTGTATGTGTGCCATGCTGGGATTTTAACAAAAGAAGCAGGTTTTGTTAAACATATTTTTTGCAATGAGAAATGTATCTAAATATACATTCTTCTGTGATATATTTTGCTACATTTCATTTTGGTGGAAACTCATGATGCCCTTTGCTCCCTAGAGCCCCACGTTACTCTCCCATCGCCTGGTCTTCTTCATTTCCCTTTGCAAGCACCTTTTGTGAGAACTGTTCTAGAAGTCATATTTTGCTTTCCCCGTATGGATGATCTTTTAAATTGTGTTCCTGTCTGGGTTTGAGGAACAGTTGTATACATACAGGTTGTAGTTTAGGTTTTGTTGTTTTGTCGTTACGGAGAGCAAGCCCAGGGCAGATTTACTGAGGTTGCTCCAACTGCCAAAACAGCAATAAGTTCAATTAACCACATAATCTGTGGCTATTAAGACTGGGATGAGAGAGTCCTATCAGAATGGGGTCCTGGGGACTCCTTTGAAAGCATTTGCCTTGATGGCTATAACCAGGAAGTGCAGGACACCTTTCTAATTAACTTGTAAGAAGCCAAGATTCAGTGTAGAAAAAAGATTCTTAATTCCTAATTCTGAAGTCCTGTAGAACTGGCTGGCGATGTCCTTAACCAAGTCCTGCTAACATTGGAACCAATTTACCACCTCCAGGGAATACCCAGTTACACCCAGGCTGAAAAAATGTAAAAAACAAAAAACACAAACAAAACCCAAAACACTACCTAGGGTACACAAAGAGGCTGTAGTAACAGCCAGGCAGTGTGTTCCATCTGGCCACTTTCTATCCCTATCCATGGATTCCTTTATAGTTTAACAACAAAATCAGGGTTTATTAAATCAAAATCATTGCAACAACAAAGATCCTTCCCAAACATGGAACGTATCTTGGTGAAGCCAGGTTTGCCTTCCATAGGGCAGCAGGCCCCTGTTTAAGACAGAACTCCTCCAATCTTGGAGGGAATTAAACAGTAAATATCTAATTTTGAAAGGAAAAATTGAATTTATTGTGAAGGAGAGACCAGAGGGTGAGTCCCGAGCTGGAAGTCCCAGTAACTTGTAACTTTAAAAATTTTAATAAAAGCTGAGACTGCAATTTGTTGCAGTTTGGTCTGATGTCTCAAGGTGTGGGGTAGTCTTAGGGAATACACTTTTCCAGTAAAAGTATTGCTAACTTAAACCCAGTATAGCTCACTCTGTTGGTTGTGTGAGGAAAAGGAGAGAAAAACAGTCCGTTGATCTTCTTATCTCTGTTTCTCAGAGCTCACAGTCCTTATGGGAAATCCAGGCCGCGGTCAGCAGTAAGACAAAAGGGTAAAGGCTAAGAAAGTGCGGAGAATGGAGGAGCGAGAGGCAGGCGGAGGATGAAAGCAAGGGGTCTGTTAGGTTTCAGCCTGGCGGCTCGCAGTTCCCCAGGTCCGGCGCTAGATGTCCCTGCAAGTTCTTGCGTCGCATCCGAAGGCCGAGGAGCTCAAGTCCGGAGACCTGTCTGCCTGGATTGCTCCGTCCAAGAAGAAAGTGCCTACGGAACGGCTCAACTATAAGCGTGCCCAACTCGGCGGAGGAGAGAGGGAGAAGGAGAGAGAGAGCAGCAGGCCGCCAGACACAGGCTACCAGAGAGCTAGAGGCTTGCTGGCCAAGATTCGGGAATATGAAGTTAGCAATGCAGTCAGGCCTGGTTCGTCAAGCCCTCGTGCTCCTTCTAAACCGAAACCTCGGACCATGGGGATTGCACTTGGCCTAAAGCAAACATGTCCAGGATCCGCAACGCAGGCCCTTGCGTTGGGGCTGGCGCACCAATCTGCTGGGGCTGGAAGCCCAACCATGGCTGGAAGCCAATCGGCGCTGGAGGCCCTGGCCGCCCCAGCCAAACAGACGCTGGGGAGAGGAGAGCCAGGCCGGCTGCCCGCCACAGGGCTCTCTTTGCTGTTATTCGAAGCTCTCTGCTGGGCCAGCTAAGGCAGATTATTACCTTCAGTCTTAGGCCCAAAGTGTTTATCGCCTCAGTGTTTATATGAGGACCACTGCTGCTTAAGAGACAAGTGTTTAGTTTGGAGATTTAACGCAAAAACTAGGTTTTGTGCACATCATTCTTACTTTAAGAAGAAGAAAAAAAGTGCTTTTCAGACCAGATGGAGCAAATCCTTCCCGTGCTGCACCCTGCAACCCCTTCTGAAAAACTTTGCCTATGTAGATGAGCTTAGATTGGTTTGTATTCTTATCTTGTTGTATTGTGTGGGGCTTGCACCTTCTTAGTGGGGAGGAGAGCTTCGTTTTCAGAGACTACGTCTAAAAACCCAGGAGACCTTCCCAGCCTTAGCTTCCACCTTTTGGAACAGGTTTGAGTTTCAGGTATTTCATCCATAAATGTCAACACTACTGTGTCCATCTCTACCTCTACACAGGCTCAATGTTTTTGAGTAGGCCTGGATTTAAATATGATATGTGCCGTGAGGAAAACAAGAAATGCTGCCCCAAATTTTGTGACTACCTTGTGACTTGTATAGTATAGAAGATAAGTCTAAATCATGAACAAGTTGCTGAACTCCTCTGTGTCAAAGCTTTCTACCCCTGGAGAATGTATTTCGTAGTTACTGTGAAGTTTAGAAGAGACAAAATATGTAAAAAGTATCTGTGTAGCAAGTACTTTGTACAAAGGAGTCAATATTACTCCTGCAAGAGGTTGTGAATGTAAATTAAGGGTCATTAAATATTTAAATGGAATGTTCGCTTTGCTTTATGAGACATTATTATTCAGCATCATTATTATTACTATCACTAGGTTTTTTTGAGACAGAGCCTTGCTGTGGAATTCAGGTTAACTTTGAGCTCACTGTACACCTGAGGTTGGTCCTGAGCTCATGACGATCATCTCGCCTCAGCCTCAGAAGTGCTGGGGCCCACCACACTCAGCTTCATGAAATATTATTGTCCGCTAAACACAGTTGAGCGAAAAGTTATGGTTGTCTTTTACTGTGAATAATTTCTCGGACATGGGCACGAACGCACTTTTCGTAATAAACGTGCTGGAAATGCATTCATGTTATTTGAAAAGTAAAAGTTCTCAAAACTACTAATGAATAAAGGTGACGACGAAAAATGGCGTTTCCCCTTTTCAACAGAGTGAGTTTGGCGGAGTCTTTGGAACTAGAGGCGCTGGATCGCAAAGGAAAGGAAGAGGTAGGAGATCGCGGGCAGGGCCAGTGAGGAAGCGGCCGCGTCCGAACCTACCCCCCCAGCGGCGGCTTCTGCGATTGAGAAAACGGCTCACAGCCGCCGAAACCGCGAGGAAAACAGATGGGGGCGCCAAACGACAGCAATAAAAGCATCCGCGCGTTTCCGCCCAGGCAGCGCCTGCACGAGCCCCCACCTCCACCAGGCCCTCAGCTTCTCCGGACCCGAACGTGGACCAAAGTGTCCCAGTTAGTCCGTAGGGCAAGGCCGGACTGGCCAGGGGGCGGACCCTCCCGGGTCACTTGGACGGCGACTGCCAGGGCCGGTGAAGGCTGCGCGACTGAAGGGCAGCTCGGGTTCCTGCAGGGCTGGGCTCCCGCCGCGCTGATGGCGCAGAGCCTGCGAGAGGAGAGCGCAGAGCGCAGAGCGCTGCGGCTGGGTGGCCCCAGGGACAGGGTCAAGGCGCCGCCGGGCCAAGGCCGCGTCAGAGATCTGGACGCCCAATCTGGGTCCCGGCCCCTTCTCCCGCCCCTCGCTCCTAAACACTGAGTGCGTATAGAGCTGTGCGTTTATTGCTTCAAAGAGGTGGAATTGATTTTCTAAGCAAAACTCGCTCTGTCGAAGTAAGTTGGCGCCAAGGGGAACCGAAGAGAAACTTTTGGCGTTGACTATATATGTGTATATATATGTATAAATGTACCTCACACCTCGCCTCGCCTCCCCTTACATTCCTGACGCGCCCCCAATGCGTCCAAGGTTAAAAGCAAAGCGCCAATAGACAGATAGGCAAATAGATCCTGGGTTCGCCCCTAACACGCCCCGATGTGCTGGGTGTGTCGGAAGGACGGAGGAAGGGGGCCCAGGTTGGGGTCTGCGCTGGCGCTGGTTGAGGGATGCCGACTCCACGCCCAGACTGCCGGGGTCTCCCGCCCGCTTCGGAAGCTCAAAGGTTGGACGCTCGGTGTCCCGTCCCCGTCCTCTCCGTCCTCGCCGAGCCCGAGAATCTCTTCCCCTCGCACGCCCGGCGGGCGGGCCCTGCGCGGCGGAGGTCAGGGAAGGGTGGGGCGCAAGCGCGGGAGGAGATGAGGAGCGGCCTTCGGTGAAGATTGATCTTCGTTAAAATGGTTGCCACCGGCGTCATTATGACCATCAAAGTTATCGCCAAGAGGCTCTGCCGCCAACCTCAGGCCGCGAGGAACTGCAGCAGGGTTGGTCGGCGACTCTCCGCTCCGGGACCGAGCACCGCGCACCGTCGGGGCCAAAGGTAAGGAAAGGGCAGGGGTACGGCGCGGGGGCCGGGCGGCAGGGGAGAGGCCAGAGGAGCCGAGCGGAGAAGGAAGGGCAGAGCCGGGCTAGGGAGAAGTCTGGGGCTCCCTTTTCCCCCTCTGACCTCGAAACCTGGCTACTCTGCCACAAATGATCCTGCTCCAGGAAGCAGGGGGAAATGTGTCAACGTAAAAAGTGGATTCAGAGCAGCCTGTAGGGCGTTGTAAATCGCGGCTGTGTTTAAAGTTAGTTGCTGAATTCTGCTATCACATCCTCCGTCAGTCCATCCCCGAGGGAAAATGCGTAGGCGAGAAGGCTAGCCATCAACTGGATTATAGAACTAAAAACCCAGGGACTTCGAGTTCTGGACGCACTGTGCAAGCGGTGCTAGAAAATCAGAGAGGATCTAATGATTTCCGAGTGGAGGTGCAGGGCCCGCATACTTCCCGGCCACGTAGCAAAAAAGCAGTTTGAAAACTACAAGAATCCCTCCCTCCCTCCCTCCCTCTCTCTCTCTCTCTCTCTCTCTCTCTCTCTCTCTCTCTGTTTCTCCCTCTGTCTCTGTGTCTCTGTCTCCCTGCCCCCTCTCCTGGGTTGGTGGTAGGACAGCGTCCAGGCTGAGATGAGGTAGAAGGGCAGAGAACTCAGAGTCCTATTTCTTAAATAAAATACATATTTGGTTCTGAAAACAGAAAGATAAGTAATCCAGACGGGAGCGGGGTAAGGTCTCCTTACGCAACTCTTCCTACATCCCCTCCCCCTTACACCCCCAGCTTGTAAATGTGTGTTTTTTTGAAACCTTCCTGAGGATCTACTCCGGAAAATCAAAGCATTATCTATTATTTAACACGTATCTGTGTCCGTGGAAAAATGAGGAAGGCGCTGCATGATTAGGACCTAAGGGGCAACCCAGCAAACTGAGAGCGTAATGATGCCCCTAAATGAAGGGGGAAATGTGCCGCCGAGCGCTCTATTAATCAGACTGTCAATTTCACCCCCGAGGCCAAACCCCCGGGCGAGCAGAACTGGCTCCGAGCGGGCAAAGGACCGGAGCCTTCTTCCTCACTTCTTGTCTCTTCTCGTCTCCTACCTGGATCTATTTGTCTGCTCTGAAGCCGCCTTCATTACCCACTGACAGGAGCGTGTATTTATTTGCTTATAAACCTGTTACAATAAATGATTATTCGAACAGCGTCATTCGTACCTTAATGACGAGCGGCGCTACTTTTTGATGAATGACATCTCGGGCTCGGAAGGATGTATGGGTCATTTTGACCAGTCATTCCCTCGCTCTGGCATCCCACAGTTTTTCCGCCTCCCTCCAAAAGAGATAATAATATTTAGAGGCGCTCGCTGGGACTGAATGAGAATTAGCCCTAGGCGCAGCCCATCATTAGGACGGGACAGCCGGGCCACTGTGACATTTTTTAGAAAGCTGAGATGATGGAAAGAATAAGAAAAGAGATGATTCTGATGGAGAGAGGGCTCCACAGCCCTACGGCCGGCAAGAGGTTCTCCAATTTGTCCGACTCTGCGGGCAGCGCCGTGCTCGAGGCCCTGGAAAATTCGCAGCACCCGGCTCGCCTCAGCCCGCGCCTGCCGTCCGCCCCCCTGCACGGCGCTCTGGGAGAGCTCCCCGCCAAAGGCAAATTCGAAATAGATACTTTGTTCAACCTGCAGCATCCGGGCAGCGAAAGCACCGTCTCCTCCGAAATCGCCTCGGCCACTGAGAGCCGCAAGAAGCCGGGTCATTATTCAGAGGCGGCCGCCGAGGCCGACATGAGCAGCGACGTGGAGGTGGGCTGCTCGGCGCTGCGCTCCCCCGGTGGCCTGGGCGCCGCGCCGCTCAAGGAAAACAATGGCAAAGGTAACCGCTCGCGCGGCCCCGTTGTTCCGTTCCTCCGCGGCCCACGCCCTCCTTTCCCGGTGCCTTTGCCCCTCTCTGGGCCTCTCCCGTAGGCTGCACCACGGTGGCCCGGGCGGAGAAGAGCCGCCGGCGGGGACCGTGCCCTCCGGCTCTGCTTCCAGCGCAAGGGGCCTGCGGAGCCTGGGGCGCCAGGCCCTCAGCCCTGGCTCCGGAGTCCTAGAAAATGTCTCTGCGTGTGGGTTAGGAGCTGGAGAGCTCTGGCAGATCCCTGGCCAGCGGCGGATCCCTCTGAGGGGCCAGCGCCTGGGCTTCTGCTCTGAGCTCCCCACTCGGGCCTCCAGGGCCAGGTGGAGGGTTGCCCTTCTGGGTAACTGGGGAGCCACACCGGCGCCTCTGCGACAGTCCTTAGAGCAGCCGAGTGAGCGCGAAAAGTAGATTCCACCCCCTTCAGGGCTCAGGTTTGAGGGGCTGCTGTCTTGGAAATCTTAAAATATTTTAAACTAAATCCAAAAGATTGTTAAAGAAAGGTTTGAGGCCGTACAAAAGCAGCCCTTAGGTCAACAGACAAACCCACACCTCCTCAAACCGTATCCTGAGGTAGGTGTTTTCCTCGACCAATTTTCCTCCCCAGTGGAAATTTTCTAATTGTTAAAAAACTAATTCCGTTCCTATTATTTGAATATGAAGGATTTCCCAAACTTTATTGATTGCATTAACGGCAGCAATTTGTAAACATGACAGAACCCATCAATTCCGACAGCCACTTTGCTTCCTGACGCGATTTCCCCCATCTGGGAGCAGCTCCGGCCCGGGGATTCCGGCCCTGAGATCCCGGCCAGACTTCGACTCATGCGCTCTCGACTGCTTGTTCGCCAGGGTACGCGGAGAGCGGCTCGGCCGCCGGCACCACGACGTCAGCGTCGGGCTCGGGCCTCAGTAGCCTGCATGGAGGCGGCGGCGGCGGCGGCGGCGGCGGGGGTGCGGCGTTGGGCGGCTCCGGCTCCGGCGCGGACCAGGTGCGGCGGTACCGCACGGCGTTCACCCGTGAGCAGATCGCGCGCCTGGAGAAAGAGTTCTACCGGGAAAACTACGTGTCGCGTCCGCGCCGGTGCGAGCTGGCCGCGGCGCTCAACCTGCCTGAAACCACCATCAAGGTATGGATTTCAGCGCGCGCCCGTCCGGCCTCCCCGGGGCGCCTGGCTGGATTTCTTCCTTCCCTGTTCTCCTTTTCTGGAGACTGGCCTTAGCGCAGGGCCTGGAAATCTGCGGGAGGTTAGGCATCAACGTCGCTGGCTTACAGTATTCATTTCTCAGGTGCCAAATCCGAATGGTCGGGGGCCTGGATGACCTGGGAGGGCTCCTGCCTGGCGGACTCGAGGCCGCAGCCATCTCCCGCCTCTGCTCGGTTCTGCCTAGTGCCTGCTCGGATGCCCCTCGCCTGCACCTATGGCCCTACTCTCCCCGATGTGTGGCAAAGCCAGCTGGTCTTTGTTCCCCTGTCACGAACGTAGAGAGGCACTTTTCTTGTTTTTACTCTGGGATATTTATTTTGCACATACATCGTTACTACAGGGAAAAACAGATACTGTATTTAAAAAATCGACTGGTCTCAGAACATACTTTCCTGAACATTTTTGTTTTTTTCTGAGGCAACAAGAGAAAGGTAATCTCCTGGGAGAAAAACGCAAAGAAATTGTCCTTATTTATGTATCTATTTAGGTTATTAATTGTATTATACGTCCGGAAGACAGAGCATTGGTGAATAGTTCTGGGAGCATTTGACACTCTAGAAAAAGAAAGCTCTGTGGGATAGGAGAAGGGCGTGGGGTCCTCTCCAGTCCCCTCAGGCCTTCTTTAATTCGGATTTCTGACGAATGATGTCTTCATTAGTTATAGCGTTAGGAGGGTCAGAAAAGTCCCCTCCGGGTGTATGGGGACATCGCTCTTCCCACTCTTTTAAGGCAGATGTCCCAACGAAATCATCCCTTCATACCCCTAATCGGACCAGTGCCCCTAGGGGCAGGTCCTTGCAGGCTTCAGGCTCAAGACCGAGCGGCCACCTCTCAGAGAAGCTGCAGCACAGCCTGTCTTCGAAGGCGGCTCGAATTCCTGTGCAAATCCAGGGATTGCGAGGCGGTGCTCAGCGGGGCCGGAGGCGCTGGGCGGGGTGGCGGGATGAGTTGGAACGAGAAAACGCAGTCAGCAAACAAGATCGAGCCCGGGGAGCTGCGGAGGGACGGGAGAGAGACTCCCGCGCTCGGGAGGCGCGCCGCACCCTGCCGCCCGCACGATCCCCGCGGGGCGCAGAGGACCAGGCCGGGCCTCGGAGGCGCGGGAGGGCGGAGGCCGAGGGCGCGGCCTGCTAACGCGGGCGCGGCGGGCTGTCCCCGCAGGTGTGGTTCCAGAACCGGCGCATGAAGGACAAGCGGCAGCGCCTGGCCATGTCCTGGCCGCACCCGGCCGACCCCAGCTTCTACACCTACATGATGACGCACGCGGCCGCCACCGGAAGCCTGCCCTACCCCTTCCACTCGCACGTGCCGCTGCACTACTACCCGCACGTGGGCGTCACGGCCGCGGCCGCGGCGGCTGCAGCCTCGGGCGCGGCGGCCGCGGCGTCGTCGCCCTTCGCCACGTCCATCCGGCCGCTGGACACCTTCCGCGCGCTCTCTCACCCCTACTCGCGGCCCGAGTTGCTGTGCAGCTTCCGCCACCCGGGCCTCTACCAGGCGCCCGCGGCCGCCGCAGGGCTCAACAGTGCGGCCTCGGCCGCGGCCGCCGCGGCAGCTGCAGCGGCTGCGGCCTCGTCGGCGGCGGCCGGGGCGCCCCCCAGCGGCGGCTCGGCGCCCTGCTCGTGCCTCAGTTGTCACAGTAGTCAGTCGGCGGCGGCCGCCGCGGCGGCTGCTGCTGCGGCTCTGGGGTCCCGGGGCGGCGGGAGCGGCGGCGGCGCCGGCGCCGGCTCGGGGGCCGCGGGAGGCTCGGACTTCGGCTGCAGCGCCGCGGCGCCGCGCTCCGAGAGCGGCTTCTTGCCCTACTCGGCCGCGGTGCTCAGCAAGACCGCGGTGAGTCCCCCGGACCAGAGAGACGAGGCGCCACTCACCAGATAACTATGTCGCCGCCGCCGCCAGGGGCCGCGCCTGCAGCCCGCGGGGGCCCGGGGTCCCCCGTGCGCCCTAGTGAGTCCCGTGCGCCCCCACCCCGTGCGCCCCTTGCTCCTTCAGCGCGCTGCCCGCTCCTACCGCCGCCGCCAGGGGGCGCCCTGGGCGCAGGAGGTCGAAAGAAACCTGCCGTGAAGCGGGGGGAAGGAGCCGGCGTGAAAGCCTGGTGGGCGTCCCCCCAAATTATTTCTATTTTTGTATTTTCCATCCAGCCGTCTCCCCTCTTCTCCCGCTTCTGTTTCCCGCCGTCTGGGCCTCACTTCCCGCCGCTCTCTTCCCACGACAATCTCCTCGCCCCCATCCGGGCCGCAGTCCTGACCCCCGCCTGTGTTCCCTCAGACCCGAGGCTGTGGCTCAACCGCGTGGCCAGAGGCAGTGGATAACCGCGACGAGGGGAGGGGAAGGGGTGCCCCGGCGCTGGGGAGGAGGAGCCACTCCCGAGGTTTATGCTGCTGCTCTTTCTCTTCTAGCCTTTTATTTTCTAACGAGGGTGGAAGGAGGTGGCAAATTTTCTCTCCGCCTGAGCTTGTTAGGGGTCCTGTTCCATGAGAGCCGGAGAAGGGAAGTGGGGAGAAGGCCGAAAGGGGGGAGAGCGGGTGGCTGCTGGCGGGCTCTGGTGACCAGAGCGTTTCTGCGTGCGGGGCCAGGCCCGGGGCGCTGTAGCCGCCTTTTCCGGGCCGGACAAAGACGAGGTGGGAAGGGGTGGGGGTCGCGGCTCGCCTCGGGGCCCCGCTGTTGTCTTTTGGTTTTCGTTTTGGGTACGGACGGAACGGGAGACTCTTGCATATTTTATGCAAAAGATGATGGCTAATGAGGTTGCCACAGCCCGGCTAGGGAAGGAGAAAGGAAACGAAGGGAAGGTGAGAGCGAGACCGACAGTCACTGTAGTGTGCGGAGAGGCATTTCCAGCTCATTTTCCAACCAGCACCTGGTTCCACTCGATCTGGGAAATACTTGAATCTCTAGGCATATGTTATCCTAAACATTTCCTTAGACACTTCTCTAAGTTCGAGCTCTATTCCCTTAGACCCCCCCCCCCCGCTTTCCTTTTCCTCGGGTAAAATGGTTCTTGGCATATTTTTCACGCATGTCTATTGCACCTTCTCGACAAAGCCACCGCTGGGTTACTGAGACCCGCTCTGCTAACCCCGGCTGCAGGAGGGGTTTCCTTGAACTTGAAGAAAGGTACATCAAAACCCACCAGTGTTAACTGCCACGTCAATTCTGATGCTAATAATGTGCAGATTATGACGAAAATTGCCAATCATGCTCTCTGATGGACCTCCTTTGAATGTGGAATTGGAGAAAAGTTCCCCGCACGGAGACCTGCTGTCAAGTACTAACAACCCGCTAAGGGAAGTCATTAGGAGAGACGGATAAGAGACTCGGTACATAAAACATTGTTCTTGGTGCATAGAATGTATGTTATTTAATGTTATCTCTGTTACCTGAAGTGATTTCACCGAAGAAAGCCACGTTCTTATCATCTCAATTGCCAATTTTCATTTTGGTAACTTGGACGCCCTGGGTCGACTTTTCTCTGTTAAGTTGATATTCCACCAATGTGAACAGCCTCATTAAATCAAGCCCAGATATTTCCATAATGCTCCCCGCAGAGCCACTTCGCTCCTCACATAATGAGATTTTCTGAAGAGTTGAAGCCCTAAAATAACTTGCAAGTGCATGTTTAGGCCCAGCGAAGTGGATATGTGTGTGTATTAAAATGTAGCTTTGCTACCTACGTGTGTCTGTGTGTATATATATATGTATATGTATGTATATGCATATATATATTCGTGCTGTTAAAACAAAAACATATGTAAGAGATACACACATATCCATGTATCCACATTGACAGTATTTTCTGTGATTTATTTCAAACTCATTTCCTGACATTTTTGTCATTTAAAGACACTGGATTTTAAAAACAATAGGCTTTCAGTAAACTTCTGAAATAATTCATTTTCCAGGAGAAATTATTATTTTTATCAAAAGGAAAATATTTCAAGGGGAAGCAGTATTTCGAAACTCCTGGGACCTATTAAAATATTCCCGTGAAATATTAGAGAACTTCCCAAGGAAATAGCAGTGATCTAAAACCCAACTTTCTGTTTTCTAAGAGATGAGACTACTTATGTAAAATATTGATTATACCAGCTCTTATGAACTGAGTTTACATTTTAAAATATTAATATATAATTTAAAATAAACCAAAATATGGCACCCTTTTATTAGCTTTACCTTTCCAGATTGTTAAAGTCCTTTGTTATGATCAGCTATCAGATGTATATAAAGTACTTTAGGCAATAATGTTTACATTTTCCCCCAAAATATATATGATTGATGAGAACGCTGGTTGGTAAAATTAACAAAAATTCATCTTATGTTAGGTCCATTGGATCTGGTTATTATATTAGAATAAAACTGTAAATAAAGTCTTTGTGCTTTAAATATTGCTGGCTGTATGAACTCACTGTAAAATATTTTACAAATGTGCAATAATTATAAAGCTTTGTATATCACGTTATTTATTGTGTTTGGTCATGTAAAATAAATGTTATTTAAATCAAAGCAATTTTATTTGTTTAAGAGATTGCAAAACGGTG
>PVIC010000344.1:0-12500 GCA_004025085.1 Thryonomys swinderianus | reverse complement strand
GCGGGGAGGGGCCGGTGGAGGTGACTGCGTCCCGGGTGCCCGCCGCTCCGGGTCGGAGGCTCTCCTGGCCGCGTTTCCTCTCTCCGGGCGGCTTGGCTCCCTGGAGGGGGCAGCCTGGGCGGCCACTTGGAACCGTGCGCTTGTGCTTTCTGGGGCTCAGCCGTGGCCCCGACGTCCGCCCCGACATCCCTTCGCCCCTGCGTTTTTCACGCTGAGTCTCCCCGCAGGAGTAACGCCGGGCTCCGGCTCGGGTCTCCTGGCCTCTGCAGAGGAGTCACAACCCGGCTCCCTTCCTGTCGCGCTTGGACTTTGCTTGTCACCGCCAGCGCCAGCCTGGAGACGCTGGTTCCCTGCGGCTTCCAAAAGGGCTGGGCAGCGAGAGAAGCCAGGAGATGGCAGAGAGAAAACACTGAAGGCGGCGCGTGGCAGCGCAGGGCCTGCTCCCCGAGACCCCCACCTCCATCACCGAAGCTTTAGAAAAGTCGAATTTCCCCCTCAGAGGCGGGGTCTCAGCGGTGCTGGGGGGCAGAGCCCCGCTGCTCAGGAGGCCCCTGGGGCGTGTGATGCTCAGGGCCCTAAGACTGGGAAAGTTCCCGAAGGCTCCAAACCCAACCCACCGGCTCTCTTGCTACCAACTCGTGCCTAGAACCGAGTGAAAGCAAAATCCTACAAACTCTCCAGAGTCGGTACTGTGTTTGTCCTCCTAAATCCTGGTCACTCTTGGGATCATATCTCTGGATCCCTTGATTTCTTCCTTCTCCTTCTCAGAAACACGCTGATTGAACACTTGTAGGAGGAGAGGGTAAGACTGGATTTTAGTTGGGGATCTCCAGAGTTTTGAACAGAGTAGAAATCAATGTTTGTTGGATGAACAAATGATGTGGACAGAGGAGAGGTCAAATCTCTTGAAGAGGCAAGCGCCACTGTGGGGAGAAAAGGTTTGGATGCAGCCAGCAAGGAGGAAGAGGTCCTGTGGGGAAGGGGTGGGGTGGACGGAGTCCAGGCCAGAGGGTACCTGCTTAACTGCATCCTTAGGCAGAAACGTGAGGGGAGAGGTGCTTTGGCTGGAAAAGAGGCCGCGCGGGGGCTGGGGCTCCTGGGTTCCCCTTTGGCAGGTTCTGCTCCCATAAATCGCAGGAGCCCAGAACCCTCTGCGCCCTTCAGATCCCCCAGAATCAAAGCTCCAAATAAACAAACACAGGAGAAATATCCGTGAGGTAGCACAGGTCCCTGCAGGAATCCAGAACAGGGCAGAGGCTTCCTGGGAGTACCACTGGATCTCCAAGCCCAGCGTGAGAACCAAGAGAAGTTACCGAGAATGGGGCCAGAAAAGGAAACTGAGGTAGTCTCAGATTTGTTTTTTCTTTGGATGCCCCTAATTCCGAGCAGTGCGTAAGGCCCTGAAGGCCCAGGCCCAAGGGCAAGACTGCAGGGAGTGTGAAGATGGGGTGTTCCAGGCAGTGGACTGTGGTCTTGCAGAAGGTGGGGCGGGAACAGGCACGCACAGCTTTGCTGTTTGAAGGCTTCCGAACATTTGGGAGCCCTGTGCACACTCGGCCTCTAAATGGCCTTCTCTCTGCCCAGGGTATGCGGTCCCTTCCCGCTGCTCCCAGTAGAGGCTGGAATGCTTCCTAGTTCCAATCTCTGCTCTCTGATCATTTGTGCTGTGACTGTAATCAAGTTACTGGCCCTTCCTGTAGCGGTTTCCTCAGCTCTAAGACAGAAAAAGTGATAGTTTTACTCCAGTGGACTTTTGGGAAAGGGAGTTAATATACACAAAGCTCACACCCAGGTCTGGCACTGGAGCGCGTCCCATCAACTGGAAGCCGCGGTATCTGCCCACCTGCCTTCCTCTGCTCCCCTCTTTTTCCCCGTCCACTGCTGTCCGAGCCTTGGAGAACGAGGCCATTCCGCCAGAGCCTTGCTTGGTCTGGACTTGAGATCAGGGAGAAGAGTCCCTACTCACACCGCGCCTGCCAGGCATCGGGCTGCGGGTGGGAAGGCACAGGTGACTTTATGTGCACCTGGTGCTGCTTCCACAAAGCAGACAGGAAGGACCTATCCTGAGCACTACACAAGGGAAACTGAGGGAGGAAGATAGAGCAAGAGCTGTCCTTTTATTTCATCTAATCCTCAGAAAGATCTGAAGGATTGCCCACCTGCTTTTATGGATTGTATGCTAATTTTCTAGCTGAAAACACAAAGCTGACAGTGTTACACAGTTCGAATATCCAGAGCCAAGATTAGAATCCACAGGACAAGGATTTGCCAGCTCCCGTCCTCTGATCCTCTGCCTCCTCCTGGAAATCCCCTGAGCAGATCGGTGGCTGGGTTTGGAGAAGGAAAGAGCTCCGTGGACCCAGGTCTTTCTCCTTGCCAACCTGCCACAGGCATCATTGAGCTCTTTCTGGCTGGGGTGCAGAAAGTTGAGGTTTTCCACCTCTCTGCATTAGTTTTCTCATCTGTAAAATGGGCCGATGTTTCTTGTGTTGTCATAAGGCCTACAGGAGGCAGCAAACTTAAAGTTTGCTGATGATTACAGCCATGGTAGTTTCTGCTCTCAGGCACCTGGAAGGCGGGAGGAAGCTGTCTGAAGTGGAGGCCCTCACTTCTGTTTCTGGTCTGTGCCTGTTGTCATTTGTGAAATTCAAGGAGGGACAGAGGCCTGGCTCACTGCCGGGTAAGTATGTGGTGCGCATACTCCCAGGCCACCCATCAAGTGCGTCCTTGTCCTAAAGCCCAGCCGGCCTGAGCGCTGGCGACTGGGAACCACGTGGCTCCATCCATCACACAAGCCCACAGAAGGGCACCGTTGGGACCTAGCCTTTGAGGCGAGGGTAAGCAACGGGCGGGCAGAGGAGCTGACCCGGGAGCCTCTATCCTGGGAGCAGAAGCCTGTGGACTTGTGGCAGAAAAAGATGCCGTCTACCTCTGCGACCAAAGCATGTGGTGGGCTTCACCCCGAGCCTCACTGGCCAGTGTCCTCCTGGTAGGTCTGCACGCTCAGTCCGGAGACTGAACTCTGTGCAGCCCAAACTTCCACGCTTTCAAACCGGACAGTGGGGTCTTCCCTGGCGTCTGGAGTGCGATTCCCCTCTCTGGAGGGACTCAGTTCTTTTCTTGGTTCTTTTCTTCTGCGCTGGCTGCAAAAACCCCAGTTCCCCCAGCGCACGGGTCTTGGTGCCTAGTTTCTCTGTGCAGTAGCTTTGCTGAAATTCATCAGCAAATGCGTGTTTATTGATGGCTGGAGGACGGGGCAGCTGGTAGGTGGGAAAAGAGCAGAAATCCAGACGTTAGTAACCATCCTATGGGGCCGGTGCCTGTGGAGTTAGTTTCCCTAGGATCTGCGTCCCGGACGGGGCGCCCTGAGCCGGAAAGAAGTGCAGAGCCCAGCAGCCATGGATGAGCCAGCCGGCTGTCGCCTCTCAGACCCCAAGGGAAACAACCAAGCTGCGCCTGAGGCCATGGGCAGTCTCTTCCAGACCCCACGCCAGGGTTCAAATCAGACGCTTGCATTATATCTGTGCCTTGCACAACTTGGGGTGTTAATGGCCTTGTAGGGCCAGTGTGGGTTTTTAAGAAAAGAAAGGGACGGAAATGTATTTAGGGTCTGTGGCCCTTTCAGCCACTTTTAGTTCATTTCTTTTTCCTTGAAGAAACAAAAGCTAGCCGGGCATGGTGGCACACACCTATAATGCCAGCACTTCCGAGGCTGAGGCAGGAGACTTGCAAGTAGCCTGAGCTACTAAGTGAGTTCAAGACCAGCCTGACTATATGGTGAGACCCTGTTTTAAACGAAACAAAACAACATAAAAACAAAACAGAACACCATGGCTAAATGAGGTTACATGTCACCACCCTTATGGGGACCAGCTTTCTGCTTTTGTCAGTTGTGCAGCGACAGCCTGTGAAGCCATCTCAGCCAGATGCGCTGAGGCTGGGCATGAGGCACCTGGACACAGGGACACAGGGACACAGGGACACAGGGACACAGGGACACAGGGACACAGGGACACAGGGACTCAGTCTGCAAGGAGCTCAGAGCGAGGAGTTACAGGGCTACTGGCCAGTGAGTTCCCCCATGCCTTGTGGGGAGTCAGCTGGTGGAGTGCCCTTAGACCCCAGAATGCCCCAGGGAGTTCTGGAAAAGGTGCACACCTCCAGTGCCCACTTCCTCCATGTTATTTTGGAGAACGAGGTGTCCTTCTGCCCCGCGGGGTGACAAGCTGTGATGCCTCCATTTCCGTGTTCTCCACCAGCTGCTTTTCTGAAATTCGGTCAGTAAACAAGGACTCTGACTGCTGAAGCTTAAGTCTTAACAGAGCTGGCCCTGAGACCCTCCCAGGCCTCCTTCCTCCCTGCTCAGCATTGAGCTGTCTGAGGGTGTGTCCTAGCTGGGACTGGGGGAAACTTGACCCAGTCTGCAGCCCTCACCTTCACTCGGGTTATTGATCTGCTGTGAAGTCTCAGGCGAGTTACAGTGAACCCTCCTGAACCTCAGTGAACAATGGAGCCAAAGATAGGTCCTGCCTCAAGGATGGGTGTAAGAGTTTCTTAAATTATAACACATAGAAAACAGTGCTGCGCTTCTAGTAAGAGGCCTGTGTCATATCCTTCGGTGCGCACATCAGGACAAATTTAAGCTCCTCTTTCTCCTCCATTCACACACGCAACCATCATGAGATGCTATGGGGTCAGGGTTTGTGACATGAAGCACCCAGAGCAGGTGCTTAGAGGCAGGTCCAGGAGTTAAAAATGTCAGGAAGGGTCACTACGGTTCATAATAGTCCACTATTTTATGAATAACTGGGATATAGGAGCTCCGGGGCTCCAAAGACAAAGTACTCTTAAGGAGATAGATTCTAGTGGTTATACGTGTTTAACATCAGTTCACATCTGTATGTGAATTGAAACATGCACTGTTTTCTCTGTGTTATAATTTAAGAAACTCTTACACCCATCCTTGAGGCAGGACCTATCTTTGGCTCCTATGTCCAAATAGGTACAATTTTGTGTTAGGCAAGACATTTTCACACACTGAACAGCTGGAACTGTTAACTGTCCTGGTTTGATCATTACATACTGTCTACAAGTATTATCAAAAATCTATCTCCTAATTAGTATAATTAAATAAATAATTAAAAAATCATTTTAGAAAATGCCAGAAAGGTTATAATAATTTGAGAATTTCCCGTTCCATAACCCAAGGGCCCAGATACATACTTTTCTGTCCCTTGTTTAGTTTGAAACAAAACTTCTCTCTCTCTCTCTCTCTCTCTCTCTCCCTCTCTTTTTTTTTTTTGTTTAAATTAAGGCAGAATTAGCCACCTTCATCTTCCAGAAACCTACTTCAAAGGCCTCAGAAAGGCAATGGGGAAATTTCTTTGTGTATGGCCTAGGAAAAATAATGAGGGCTTCAAATGAGTGATGCATGAGTTGTTTTCTGGCCACTGAAGCTCTGTTAAAAGCAAATCCAGTACCCTCTCTGAGACTTTAACCTGCGGAAAGAGGCGATGATGATAAGATGATGATAATACTTTGTCTTGAAAGGATCTTTGTGAGAGTTAAAGGAAGTACTTTATGTTGAAGTACTTAGGCCTGTCACAGGAGAATAGAGTCAACAACTCATTAAAAACGAGAGCAATGATGAGCCTCCAAAAAAAACCCACCCTCCCCAAAACAAAACAAAACAAAACAAAACAAAACAAAACAAAACAAAACAAAACAAAACAAAACAAAACACAGCAAAGAGGAGAGCCCAAGAGGGCAGACATTTCAGTACTTTTTCTTTTGAGATAGCTCTTCCTGAATAGAACTTGCTATGCAGCCCAGGCCAGCCTCAAACACGTGATGACCTCCTGCCTCAGCCTCTAGAGTGCAGGGATTACAGGTGTGTGCCAGCACTCCTGGCTCTCGAGGGCTTTTTCAGATCAACCGAAGGAAAGCTTCAATCCAAAGAAACAGCTGAAAGTGAGTTTCAGGCTGGGCTTGAGTAGCTCAGTCAACAGAACCAGCTCACCAGCTCAAACTCAAGACTTCTCATCAGGCCCAGGGATGTTTTCCTGTAAGATGACGTTTTCTCCACTGTCCTTGTAGAATGTTGTCGTGTGTTACAGGAGGGGTGCGAATAAAACATGGTCAGGCATATTCTAACTGGAAGGTTATTTCAAATATCCCAAATTGTCCTTCCAAAATAGGGGAAAACCCAGAATGTTTTTTTCTTCACTCTGTCACCTATAGAAGTCAGTATTTGGGTAGGCTCTTTTCTTAATGTCTCTTTGTCCCACATATGTATGTATCTATTTGCATAGGTATGTGAACTTTCCATTTTGTTTACAGTTTCATGAGGGCGTTTTATGTTAATCAAGCCACTGAACTCTTTCATTCAGCTTCCATTCAAAATCAGAGATTTTCTTTGTTTTTTTTTTGAGGTAAAAAACTCAAACACGGACAAGTAAATAGAATTCTTCACCTCAGTTAATTTTGTAAAATCTCTCAGCTATTTGGATTCTGCTTTCTGTCGTCTTGAAAATATGAATCAATCAACTGTATTAACCATATGGCTTGATCATAATAGCTAATTTCCATTTCATAATATAATTGTTGCTTAAACACTGACAATTTATTAGCCAAGGTGTTTAGGAAAGTTCTCTTTTTACTTGGTGACTGAAATAATGATAAATAGAGCTTAGAACAGTGGTACACTCCTGTAATCCTAGCACTCTGGGAGGCTGAAGCAGGAAGATTGCAAGTTCTAGCACAGCTGGGGCCATTTAGCAAGACTGTCTCAATAAAAGGCTGAGAATGTAGCTCACTGTGAAAGCCCTGGATTCAATACTCAGTACCGCATGTACATAAACGTACACACACACACACACGCATGCAGGAACCTCAGTCATTGAAATGTTGGTTGTCACGCTTTTAGACCTTGTGACTCCTTGGCGCTGACATGTCTATAAGGAGCTAGTTGCTGTACCATCCTGGAACTGACAACTCGGGTGGTCGGTCTACAGCAGCAGCTTTGTTATGTGCCAGGCATGGCCTTCAGCGGCAAGAATATGATGTAGTGGAAGAAGCTCGCAGGACTCTGTCTCAGTGATGTTGGGCCAGAGGGCTGCCTGGAAAGGCTGAGCAGTCACACATGGTGCAAACAAAACATGTCACCCTCCAGTGACCTTAATGCTGGGTCCATTAAATGCATTCTCTCATGTAAATGACAGTGCGTTTAACTGGTAAACAGATGTCCCCTCCGTCATCTTGGAATGAGAAAGCTGTGGTTTATGGTTTGTTTGAAGCTCTGGGTTCCTTATTTCCCCATATTTTTCAGGGTCACTTCTGTGTTTTCTTCCCACCCCTCTGAGTGTTGATTCTGTTCCTGCCTTACTCTGCATGGGTGAGAGAGGAGTACTCTGGACCGTGTGATGTAAACCTTATGGGTCTTCACAGATATTCACACTATAAAATGTAGAACAAAGCATCAAAACATGCTATGTTTCAGATAATTCAGCCTAATGCAGTCTGATTTTAATTGAGAGTATGGTTTTAATGAACTGTTGTGTATATCCCATGGATTACAGTAAAAAATACCCATCATGGCAGATTGTTTCCCAAAAGATAGAATTTAAATGCCAGGTGGGAGAACTGGTTCTGTAAATAGGAGCAAAGATTTGACTTGAAGTCAATCGACAAAATATGAAATTTTTTGAAAGTTAAGCTACTCTCAGGTAGAATTTAAAAAATTTCACATTAAGATCATATCTTTCTTTGTAGCCATTTTATTTATCCTTTTTGATTATATTTTCTGATAAAGAGTCTGTGTGAATACGCACATTGAAAGTATTTGTTAAGAGCTTGAGTAGATCTTGAAAATCCTGACAGCACTGAAAGTGGGCTGTTTATTTTGGGGCCCTTCCATCTTGTCCTGGGGCACAGATGGGAGCACTCATTTAGTGCAGTGTCTGTTTTCCTTTTTGTGTTTTTAGCAGTACTGGGGATTGAACCCTGGAGTGTGCATTTTAGGTGAGCACCCTTTCACTGAGCTCCATTCCCAGTCCTGTCTCTGCTTCCAGAATGGTGGAACTAAGACTCCTTTCACAAATGCCTGCCATACTCAGTACAATAATAATATGTCATCAAATAATTAAGATGAAAGTGGCTTACAGTACCTTGCAGTGAGTAAATTATTTGTTTACTGATAGATTTTTAGATTTTACTTCCCCATATTATTTAGTAAACATCATTGATATGTAAGATGCATAAAGAAAACTGCACAAACAATACATAGATACACTGATAGAGTCTTACAAAATAAATGCACTTTTGCAACTGCCCTCCACATCAATATACAGCCTAGGTAACTACCAGAATGTTCCCTTGGGCCCACTGCTGGTTATTTTTATTCATGCATTTATTTCTGAAATGTTGTCTCCTTTTGCTATTTAGGCTGGTCTCAAACTCCTGGCCTCAGTGGATCTTCCATCTCATTCTCCCCAGTCCCCAAAACACACCACTGTCCTGGCTTTTTTTTTTTGTCACTAGGAATTGCACCTGGGCTGGTGCATGCTTGGCCCACACTACCACTAGGCTCTATCTCCAGTCCCCAATGCTTAATATTACTAGTTAACATTATAGATCAGTTTTGTTTATTTTAAACTTTATATAGAGTATATTCTTCTCTGTCTGACTTGTTCTCTTTCTCATTTTTTTTTTTAAAATCTTCCAGGCAGTAGTAAGCTGCAGTATCTCATTTTCACTGCAGCATGGGTTCTGGTACATGGAGACCACTCAACTTCCTCTGTTCTATTGTTTGACATTTGGTTGTATCTAGTTTTGGGCTTAGTTTGAACAATGCTGTTATTAATATTCTTGTATGTGGCTTTTTGTCTCACACAAACACATATACTTATGAATTACCCTAAATTACCATCAACTAATACTCATTTTACTTCCCAATAGGAGTTTTACAGTCCTCCCAGGGCATCCTATTAGAATGAAAACAAATGACCTCACAGTGACAAAGAACTGAATAGTGTGGTCCTGTTCTTATTTTCTTTCCTCTGCCCCACTGCAGCCCTGGTCTCCTCTGTACTATTACTTGAACCACCAGACCTGCCTTTCCCTTACAGCTTTTGTCTTTCTACCTCTCTCTGCCTGGTATCCCTGAAGTAAACACCTGTGATGTGCCTCCTTCAATGGACTCATTCACCATGAAGCTGCCCTGACCAGTCAATTAAAACATAACTCCTCCCTAGTACTGCATCAAACCCCTGTTCTCCTCACAGAACTTGTGTTATATTTTTTGATAATATGGGTAGTTATCCGATGTACACTTTTGTTTGTTTCCAGTCTCTTTAGCCTACACTGTAAACTCCAAGAAAGCAGAGATTTTTCTTTTTTTGAGATAGGGTCTTGCTTTGTAGTTCAGGCTGGGCCTGAGCTCACTATGTAGCTCAGGCAACCCTTGAATTCAACAATCCTCCTGCCTCTGCCTCCCGAGTGCTGGGATTACAGGTGTGAGCCACCAAACCCAGCATTTGTGATATGTGGTACTGATTGCCAGTGGGTGTGAACCACCACGCCCAGTATTGTTGTATGTGGTTACCAGGGATCGAACCAGGGACCTTGTGCTTGCTAGGCAGGCCCTGGAACCACTGAGCTAAATCTCAGGCCCGACAGCAGAGATTTTTATCAGCAGGAATTTCTTTCTTCATTACTGAATCCACTGCTATACTGACAGCTGGTTAGGCCTAGAAGAGTGTCTGGAAAATAAGTAAATGTTCCATAACTAGTTACTGAATGGAGACAGGAGAGAGGCCACAAATGGGAAAGTTAAAGGCTGCCATTGAAGTCAGGAGACATGAGTGTTGGCACCTTCTGCCAGTCATTAACTGACTCTTGAACACTGGCAATATTACCACTAGCTCCTCTGTTTGTGGAACAGGAGTAATAAAACATGCCTCTACTCAGGAATATTAAATGGATCACAAGAGATAATGTGGATAAAGATGTTCTCCAAAGTTAGTCTTTTTGAGAATAGATATTTCTAGATTGCCACCTAAGAAGCCCTCAGGAAAAATGAGTTAAGAATGAAAAAAACTAAGCAACAAACCTGCCTGGTGGTGTACTCCTGCCCCCTACTTACCTCAGGAGGCTGAGGCAGGAGGATCAGAACTTGAAGGCCAGGTAACTTAGTGAGGCCCTGTCTGAAAATAAAAATTTAAGAAGGGGCTGGGGATGTAGTCAGTAATAGAGTACTTACCTCGCACATCTGAGAACTAGCTTTGATACTCACAGAGAATAAGCTCTCCTTCTCTTATGTGGTGTGAAATTTGCCAACTGCTTTTTGCTCAGACCCCTAACTTGATGTGTTTTTCTGCTCAGTGGAAACTGGAGGTCAGGGCCTCAGGCATTCTTTGAGGTCCCAAACCCCACTCCTGGGCAGGGCTTCGAGCCATGACAGAAATGCAGGTCAGCTTGAGTGAAGACAGCAGCAAGGCTGTTCATGTGCTGTCGAGTCCTTGCCATATGCCAGCACATGGTGCTGTGCGCGGAGTAGCTCATTTGTCATGTAACATCCGGGAAGCACTGTGGCTCCTCTGCTCTACAGGGAGGGAAATAGGGCGGAAAGAAATAAAGTAACTTCACCAAGCCTGCAGGAGTGAAATCTGAACCCAACCAATCCGGTTCAGAGTCCTGGTAAAGTAACCACTCTGCCACACCGCCATGGTCTGGAGGGTCCCAGGCGGCTGCTGCCCTGCGGAGCAGAGCGTGCCAGCTCCAGGCCTGAGGCCTCTCCCTCCCTGACACGCCCACACCGGCCAGGCTGGGCTTGGTGCTTCTGGAGCTTCTGGACGGGTATGCTCTCCACACCGTGGAGTCACTTGAATAAGAAGGGCAGCCACTTATATACTGAAAATAAAAACTACACAAAACAGTGGAATGTTTTTCAAAGCCATTTGTCAGTGGACAAAAGACTTTATGGCCAATGAAAAAAAATTATTAAAAATGATAACAATTAATAATTGAAACACACTAAATGTGTTTCAATGCATGAGTTGATCTTCATGATAAAGAACCCTTAGGATGGGGGTTTAGCTCAGTGGTTCCAGCGCCTGCCTTGCAAATGCAAGATCATGAGTTCGATCCAGTAACTACCCACCACAGTGCTGGTGCTAGGATTACAGGTGTGAGCCCACCACACCCAGCACTGTGCTATGTGGTATGTAGTGTGTGGTATGTGGTACTGATTGCTGGTGGGTGTGAGCTGCCACACCCGATATTGTTGTATGTGGTTACGAGAGATCTGACCAGGGACCGTGTGCTTGCCTTGCCAGGCAGGCCCCGGAACCACTGAACTAAATCTCCAGCCATCTACTTTTACTTTTTTTTTTTTTTTTTTTTGAGACAGGGTCTCGCTTTGCAGTTCATGCTGGCCCTGAGCTCACTCTGTAGCCCAGGCAAGCCCCAAACTCAGCAATCCTCCTGTCTTTGCCTCCCAAGTGCTGGGATTATAGGCGTGAGCCACCATGCCCAGCTACTTTTACTTTTTGATGAACTTCCATGCTACTTTTTAGAGCTTCCAAAACATTTTACATTCATCTCAGCAGTGTATGAGATTTCCAATCTCTCTACAACTTCATGAACACTTTTTTCTTCTCCTTCCTTTCCTCCCTTTCCCCCTTTCTCCTTCTTTTTCTCCTTCCTTCCTTCCTTTCCTTGAACTCAGAGGTGCTACATCTTTAGCCCTTTTTATTTTTTACACTGAGACAAGGTCTTGCTTAATTGCCTAGCCTACCCTTGAACTTGCAATAACTCTTGGCTCAGTCTTCTGAATGACTAGGATCACAAGTGTGTGCCACTGTGCTGGAAATTAGAGGGGAGAGGAATATTTTATTAATTTGTTAACAAACTCTAATCTGTAGGAAACTAGGAAAAATTGGATTTCTTTAACATAAACATTGCAGAGAAGAGGAACCTTTGAACTAAAAATACAAGATAAATAAATGGGTTGCAGTATATGTACTCATTTGGATACTGATCTGAGCTGACAAACTGTAGAAAAATTTGTGATACTTTTGAGACTATTAGAAATTTGCACATCAACTGAATAGGCAATGGTATTAAGACACTGTTCTTTCTTTCTTTCTTTTTTTGCTTTTTGAGACAGGGTCTCGCTTTGTAGTTCAGGCTGGCCCTGAGCTCACTATGGTGCCCAGGCAAGCCGCCGCGAACTCAGCAATCCTCCTGTCTCTGCCTCCCGAGTGCTGGGATGACAGGCGTGAGCCACCACGTCCGGCATTGTGGTATGTGGTGTTTATTGTTGGTGGGCGTGAGTCTCCATGCCCAGCATTAAGACATTGTTATTTCTATAAATGTAAAAGCATTATAGTTAGGTTTTAAGAGTTCTTGTAGGGGCCGGAGGGTTAGCTCAGTGGTTTTGGCGCCTGCCTCGCAAGCGCAAGGCTCTGAGTTCGATCTCCGGTAACCACATATAATGCTGG
>PVIC010000343.1:0-132047 GCA_004025085.1 Thryonomys swinderianus | reverse complement strand
TTTAAGATGAAATAGGAGACTGTGTGTTCCTCTATTATGTGACAGCATCATATAATATTAACATGGCAAGGTTAAAAGGCACTATCCCTACCTCTCATAACCCACCCTATCACTGGAAGGCATGCCAGTGATAATGTGTGGCAGACAGCAAATGTGGTGGTGGCACCGTAAGTAGACTGATCAGCTCTGCTTGGGCAGATCATATAGAAATCCAGAGTGCAGTGGTTTAAATGACTAATGGACACTGTCTTTTTAAAAAGATGATTGTAAAGCTCAAGTGTCTGTGAAAGGGTGACATGGTGGTATTAATACTCTTGCTGTTCCATTGTCAGCCACATTCAGATACTGTATGTCATTTACTTAACAGAAAGTGGCTCTTGATTAGTGTCTGACAGGTTGCTGGCCTGTCCCTAGTATAGGGTGAGACTTCACATCCATGAAATAAGGAAACATGGAGTCCAACTACACTAACCATGCAGGGATCCATTTTTGTTTTGCCAAATCCTGGGTACCATTGGCAACTGTTTATTTTTCATGAGTTACTATCCATTATATTCTGCCTGTTTTACTGACTTATGCAAAAGCTATTTCATGAACACTATATTCAAGGAATATGAACACAACTAAGTAACACTATGAAAGATAAACCATGTATTACACAGCGATAAGTGCTTTGTAGAAACAAAAGGTGAGAAAGAAGAGATGTGTGGTCTGAAGCAGTTAGAAAAGGCCTTTTGTGGAGGAAGCCACATTTGTGCTGACCATGTGTAGCTGAGGAAATGTTACTTAGAAGTGTGGCCTGTCCTTGCAATTCCATAAAGATGTAGGAGTGTAAGCGAGCCTGGAATCTTGGTAGCATTGAGGGTTCTGTTTCTAATTAGCCATACAAACAAAGCAGTAGAAGTGAAAGGAAAAGAGCAGGTTTTGTGCACAGCATTGGCTAAAACAACAGCCTTCCTCCATGCATCACATGTACACCTGTGTTGCCTCTTCCTGGAAGCAGAGGCTGTCTCTTCCTTGCCTTCTTGTCCTATCCCTTGGCCTGCATGGCCTGAAGCACCTGTTCAATAAGTAGCTTGTGTTCAAGGCAGCATTGCCAGATTTTTTAGGGTGCACCTGAAGACAGTGCAGAGTGTAAAGACAGGCAAAGCTTTACTGAAGAGTTGGCTCCCAAGGAGACAGTGACAGCCATTGGAACTAGATAGAACTTCGATACAGACTGTTGACTATATACCTGTATGGTTAAGATGAGCCTGGTGTGTTACGTTTTCATACTTTTGTCTGGTGTAAAATGGATGCCCGCTTGGGTGCTGGCAGCCTGTGTCCGGGAGGGACACCTGTGTGGATGGTCAGTGGTGGCTCTTGGAATTTATGTTCTCCCCACTTCCTTGTTTTGCAGCTCTACAGCTCCATGGACTTCGGAAGACGGTGGCAACTTGTGCATGAACGCATCACACCTAACAGGTTTTACTGGTAAGTGCCCTCCACACATGCAGCACCCTGTAGGATAAGGAAACATGAGAACCCAGAGCACGTAGACTGTGTGCTGTGCAGCCACAGCACTTGCAGACCATGTGTTCCAGTCCTTTGCCACTCACGAAGTAAGTTGTGAAGCAGCAGCAGCAGCAGCAGAAGCTGCTGCTAGGAGTTGTTATCATTGTAGAACCTCACATCTCCTGAGTGTGTATGGACCTGGAATGATTATTCAGCATGATTCCTTTGTGTTTCTTGTGCTCTTTAAAATTTGAGAAATACTGGGCCACAGAGGAATCATGACTGGGCACTCTTAGCTGCATACTCTTTCTAAGTTCTACTGTTTCTGAAAAGTTTGTTCGTTGTTGTACCTACACCAGCAACAAAATGTACTTTAAAGAATAATAAGTAATTCCACAAGATTCCTTTCCTATAATAGGAGCTTCTGTGGACAAATGTAGGTCAGAAGCCTCCAACTTGATGTTCACATTCAACATTCATAGGGACTTGGAGTTCACAAAAGGGTGTCAGTGGCTGTGGAGGGATTGGGAGGGAACCTCCCCAGGCTGCATCAGGGACTCCCAAACTTACTTCACAAGAATGGTAACTTTTCCTCGCATCCCACTATTGATCCCTTAAGAACTACCTTGTAGTACAGGTTTGAAAGAGCTCTTTATTAGAAGGAATCCAAGCAGGCACAGTGGGATGTACCTGTAATCCTAGCATTCTGGGAGGGTGGGATGGGAGAATCTCCAGTGACAGTAAAATGCCATCACAAAATAGGGGTGGTGAGAGGGGCAGAAAACATAAAAATAATGATGACGTGTTATGTACATGTACCGACTCCTGAAAATGAATGTAATCATTACATACCTGAGACATATACTAATACAAATCAAAAATTAAAAGGGCTGGGAATGTAGGTCAGTGTGAATCCACATTTCAAATGGAAAAGTAACCTTTTCTCCTAATCAGAAAGTTTTTTATTCATTGCTGTCCTTTAATATGTGCATACTGTTTCACCCTGGTTGTAACAAGTTGAGCATAAACTTGCCTTATGACTTTCTTGCAGTTCTTTGAAAATGCTTCCTGCTTGCATCTTTTGTTTCAGCAGAGATCAAAATAGAGGATCACAAGTGAGGATGCATACATAATTATATGCTTAATTTAACCTATTCCTATCCCCTTTTCAATATCCATTTCAGTTCCTTTAGAAAGTTGTATGTAGCAATGTATGCCTTACCCAGGACCCAGGTTGTGTGTGTGTATGTTTGTGAGGGTACATATTGGTGAGAGACATCTTGAAAATATTCAGTCACACCAGTTTCACCTGATTGCCTCTGCATCCACTCAACTATCACCAGAACTGAAAGTGCTGATTGCTTGAGTGTGCTGAGACCAACTGTTTCCTTGCATGTGATATGGAATGGAGAAGGAAAGAAGGTTTTTGTCTCTTTCGGAGACCACCTATGCTCTCATCTGTAATTCTTCCTACAGCTGTCATTTGGGTTGTGTTTGGAACTATTAAAGTTTTGAAAAGACTTAGGCAGAAAAGAGAATAATTGTTTCTCTGATACACCAACAATACAACTACAGTCTTTGCATAGCTGTAATGGGCCAATTTCCAGTGTGCCACTGCTCAGAAGAGAGAAAGAAGGAGGAAGGGATGGAGGGAGAGAGAGAGGGAGATAGAGAGGGAGAGAGAGAGGGAGAGAGAGAGAGAGAGAGAGAGAGAGAGAGAGAGAGAGAGAGAGAGAGAGAGAGAGAGAGAGAGAGAGAGAGAGAGAGAGAGAGAGAGGTCCTGTTACTGTTTCTAGAAGGAAAAGGAACTCCTTGGGATGGTAAAGCAGACAACCAACTAGGAAGTCAAGTAGATGGAGAAGGAAAGCACGGGAGACTGCAGGAGCCTTGTCATTGTTTCTGAGAAATTAAATTAAGTGGATGAAGGGGAGCATTTCCTGTCTTTTGGAAAGAGTAAGATGAGCATGCTCCAGCTGCAGTCCCTCCCACTCCCTTCCTTTGTTCAACAGAAAGAATAAATCCCCAGGTCCTGATAATTGTGTTTCATCTCTTCTCCATTCCACTTCTTTCATATATGCTCCCACAGGGAAATATAAAAGTCAGTGCCCATGCCGGCTGGCCAAGTGGTAGCTGAACATTCCATTTCTGTAATTATCACTTCTCTGTTTCTGATGTGTAATTGCCATTATTATTCTTTTAGGTGTCATAGGAGTCACAGAGGAAGAGCTCATTTTATAGTCTATTTTTTCCCAAAGACAGAATCCAAGGTTGCTGAAGACTCAAAATTGCTTGGGCTGAAGAGCCATAGTTTATCTAGAGGAGAAAATAACGTTTTACCTCCTTGAGGAAATTGAAAATGCACATTTGTCTGGGTCTGGAGCTAACTTCAGCCTTACTGAATGTCCCTTAACCTGTTTTTTTTTTTCATCTGTGTAATGGGAACAATGTTCATCTTTCAAGTGAATAATATTGAAATTCTAAAGTGTGATCAAATGGACATTTGGCAATTTCACTTTCCCACTTCAGATTTATGATTTGAAAGTTGTAAATATTTGAGTACTCTGACTTAAGTACTTGCAGGTTCTTTAGACTGTAAGTGCTAGGTTTATTAGCAGTCCTGAGGAGAATGACATGTAGATCATTTGTGCACAGATGTGAGTTCCATGCATGCCGGGGTTGTGGGCCTACTTACACAGTCACTCCTGAGTGAGTCTGATTCACTGCCAAGAGTCCATGCCTCAGCCTAACATTACTGTTCTCTACTCTTCATTCAGTTATTATTCTTATGAAGTGGTAAAAATAGAGCACAACAGCAAAATCCCCAAAACTCCTTCCTCAGGGGAGATGCAGCAGAGGGAAGTTGCTTTGGGCATGGCAGGGTGACACTGATGGGACAGACGCAGTGAGATGAGAGTAAGTTCAAGAGCCCTGCAATGTATAGATCACACATGTGATTCTGAAGACATGTCATCCACCTGTCACTGCCCATAAATCAGACATTTACAGATGTCTAAGGGTGCGTCCCTGTGAATGCCCTTTGTGTCCTCTTTAGTCAACAGAAAGCAAGGGGGGAATAATGGGGAGGAGTACTGTGCTCCAGGAGTGACTCTGCCAAGGGTGCAGAAGGATGGAATAGCCCAGTTCACGTGTCCTACTTTCTCATCTGCTGTGGTGACTATTGGAATGACTGTGGAAGTGTGCTGGGCATTGTGAAGTGCTGTATTTCTCCTTAGCGTCCTCTAGTGTCTGTGGGATATGCAGGAATATGGCACTCAGCATCTATAATAAAACCATCTAAAGATAAAATTTTCTTTGTGGATTCCAGATGTTCTAACCTCATCAGTTGAAAACACCAATGAATCTTGTACCACGAATGACTCAGTCACAACCCATGTTGCAGGGAAAGGGAAAACTGATGCAAGCACTCCCTGTTGACATGTGACTCTTTGGCTCTTGGTGCCCAGTCACTGGGTTATAGCTAGGCCTGTGTATGCAGCCCACTCATCACTGAAACTTCTTCAGAAATAAGAATCAGCAGGAAGAGTACACAGATAACCTAAGTGTCACAGTATTTCCCCTTCATTCGTCTTAGTCTCTGTGTAGAGTTGTAGTCACAAGGCACAAAGTTTTTCTGTTTTCTTTTCTTCTTCTTTTTATCCTACTGAGCTTACCTACTAAATGAATGGTATTAACTACTTACCTACTAAATGAATGGTATTAACTACTTACCTACTAAATGAATGGTATTAACTATTTACCTACTAAATGAATGGTATTTGCACTCTTCCCTTGAGAGGTGTTTCATAGTCAGGCACATTCTGCAGTGGGGGAATGGGTTTCACTGCACACTCGGTGTGCTTGCTGTGGTTCCATTTTGTCTCTTTGCCTCCCCTGCCAAGTGCTCACCTTCTGTAGATGTGGATGTCTTTCTCAGTGCATTCACAAGGGGACTGGGCCTCCTGAATTCTCTGCGTCTGAACCAGCCTCTCAGCACCTATGATTTCTAATGGCATATTCTTATGTAATACATGAAGAAGGAAAGAATGTCTTCCTTTGTGCTCACTTTCCTTCTTTCCCCTTTTTAGTCATTCCCTCTCTCAAAAAGAAAGGATCTTCCTCTTAGTCATCATCACTGCAAGAAAATGTTCTGATAAGGTCACACACCAAAAATGTCAGAAATTTGAACTCTCACCCCTTTTCTGGGTTATTTGGATTGCACAATGGACTGTCCTTGAGAGCTGGCAACCCTCTAAAATGCCAAGAAATGCAGTAGAGAAGTTCTCGATCCAACCTGGGGTGGGTGCTGGGAATGGCTACATTAGGGAAGGTCTTGGATTCCCGGCTACAGGCCAAGGAGTGGCTGCTGCATGGGGGCAGACACACATACTTAGGCTAACCTTCATATGCAGATTTCTAGTGGCAGTTGTGTCAGCAGCTTCTCTTTTTCAGACAGACCCTGAGAAATGGAATCAGCAGTGGAAAAGCAGAACTGCTTCTGGTATTGAAGATACAAGGTCCTAGGGCACTGTCCTTTATGAGGAAAAATTTCACTTCAGAACAGAAATTGTTTTATCCCAATCTTTCCTCCCTGGCCTTCCATCCCTTTTATTATCCCAGTTTCCTTTTGTGTGCATATGTTCCTTTATACACGGTCACAACATATCAGGGGTCCCTGTGGCCAACCCCTGATCTCCTACTCAGTGCTGCAATGCATGATGAGAAAAAGTACTTAGAGACAGAATTAAAGAGACAGAGGTGGGGACTTGGGTTGAACGGTGCTTGAGCAAGCAAAGCTCTGAGCCAACAAAGGCCCTGGGCAGCCAGAACAGTAGATATTTATTGGTGACAAAATGGTTGTTAGGTTGTGTGAGGGCCTGCACGAAGGGGCTGCATGTGTTTACTAGGGACTCATTGCTAACACAGGGTAAGGCTTATAAAGGAGAAGACAGAACCTTCTGGTATTAGGCTGGGAGAGGAACTTGAGTGAGAGTCACTCTGACCCAGGCTGTGTGTTATCTCAAGTGTTTTGGTCAGATTCATTTCTTAAGCCAAATGTGGGTTAACTCTTTAGAGCTTGTACTACTCAAAGCCTGCGGTAGGCATGATCAGTGTGGTGGTCTCCTACATAAATATATTACAAATGAATCTGTGTGATCCACTTTCCTCTCTTAATGTTCTGTTACAGTGATTTTATGTCAACATAAAATCCTTACAATCATTATTTTTAATTGTGCAAAATTTCATTTTGCAAAAATACATACTTTTTTACTATTTTATTTTTATTGGACACTGAAAATTGTCACATTTTTTCATTATCCCAAGTAATGTTTTGTTGATATTCTTATACTAGGATTGGTTCTTGGGCTATTGTCCTAGGTACCCCTTCAGAAATAGAAATGGCTAAAATGCCATGTATTTTAGCATATAAGGATCTATTTACTCTTCACATAACTACTTCTAATCAGGACCATGTTCTTTGTTTTCCTTTCATTAGTGTCAACCCTTGGTGTTGCATTTCACCTACTTTTTAAGTCTTCCCTGTCACAGAGAAATACCACCAAGCACTGACATTCCTGGATACCTCATTCTCAGACTCTGTGGATCTTTATGGTTGACTAACTGACTGGATGGCCCTATCTCCAGACTGAATGAGACTCACTTAATATAGCAAAGTTTTTTTTCCTTATTCTATTTTACTTTATAACTTGATATCAAGATGCCACTTGCTCTGAGGATACCATTGATCATGAATGTATATGTGTATTTGTGTATTCAGGCATATGAGTCCCCTGTACTAACTTCACAGAAAGTATAAGTATCTCATCTATCTATGTCCTGGACATCTGTATTAACCAGATAGCAGCTGTGGGTATATAAAAGACATAGGTCAGAGAAGCAGGAGGTGGAAGCAAGGAGTAGTTACTTGGAGATAATGTGGCTGGAGTGAATCCTCTGGCACTTCTTATTTGAAGTTGAATTCTGTAGGTTTCATTTGCTTTGGAATATGGCCTGGGTTTTGCTTCCCAAATGCACTCCATCTATTCAAAGAAGAGTTCATTCTGATTGTACTTTAACGTTCCGAAGCACCAACCCCGAGTCATCCTTCAGCTATTAATCCATTATCCACAACTGAGACAAAGTTAAGGAATAGACAGAGTGGCTTAAGATTGCTTCCTGGAAAATCAAGATCTTTTCAAACAAAGTTAACATTATGAGCTAAATTTTTGATGCTGCCTTCAAATATGCCTCCACAATTTTGCAAACATTGTCATTTGCAATCACATGTAATGGGATTTAAGCATCGACCTGATATAAGGGATCAGATTTAGAGGGCCTTTGCAAACCAGGGTATGCCATAGATAATATTTAATTCAGCTCTCCCTTACATATTTAAAATGGTGCAGCAATTTAAAAATACATTACATTCAAAATAATATATGCAAGGTCAGGAGGGGAGATGTGAAAGCTCAGTTTGCAAGCAGAAACTAGTTTTTGCTTTGCTGATGGGGCCACCCAGGCTGTGTGGCTGGTCATATCTTGACAGTGGAAGCGCTCAGCAAAACGCAGTGACCAACATGTATAAGATAGTCAGCCAGTGTACTGAAGAAGACAATGCTCAGCTCTTCAGTGAGATCAAGATGTGCTGGGCTTGCTGTTATGCTTAGTCCATGTAAGTTCTATCAGGAAGAGGAAAAAGAAACATAGGTAGCTGTGTACTTAAGACTTGTTTACTGTGGAGAGAAGGAGTCATGTCTGGGTCTTCCTTGGAAAATTTGAAAAAATCGTTATGCATTTAACTTGGAATTCAAACACAGTCCCATCTATTTACCCAACCCTCAAAGTAGAAATTCTAAGATGCAAATGAAAAAACCTTTTTGCCTTACTTCCCTGTTTGGGAAATGGCTTTGGAGTTACACAAACATGGCTTCTAGGTCCTTACAGCTCTCAGCTGATTATGCAAAGGACAGAAGAAATGTCCATTGTGCTCAGAAAGTGGATTCCCAGTGATAATAAATTCTCAGAGGGAAATAAACATTATATTGTTCTTACTCTGTCAAGACTGTTTCTGTCTTATGCAGGCAGGAGTCAGGTTGGCTCTCACCTGGAGCAGAGCACCTGCAGCCTCTGTAGTCATCTTGCAACTCAGATTGCTTATTCATTACCTGCAGGTTACGTGAAGAAGTCAGAAATGTTGAATACATGGATGCTAATGAGTTGTTCAGAAGTCTCTTGCATAGAGAATATGAGACCTAGAGGGCCCAGGAGAAGCTTAGAGAGAAGCAAAAAGAATATGTTGAGTTGAGCAGCTCAAGGAGAAAGTAGGACATGAGATTGCAGGCAGGAGGAAACCAGTGTGTTCTGTTTTAGCTTATCTAGGGTGCAGTGGTTCTGCCACTGAAACAGAATACAATGGCTTGGACAACAGAAATTCATCTTCTGTTCTAGAAATGGCTGGTGTCTTGGTGAAGACCTTTTGAAAGTCATGTTTTTGCTGGATCCTCATTAGATAGAGAGAGCCAATGCAGACTCTTTGATAGTTCTTTTTGGTTTGATTGAGTTGGTATTTATTTTCTCTTGTTTCATTTTATCAACTCAAACTCCTGTAACTATTATTTTTTCTGTTTGTTTCTCTCACTTTTAAAACATTTTTATTCATGTTTTGCGTTCTCTATATTCTATTATCTCTTACTCCTGTCCTCTCTCACTCTAACCTTCTGTCCTCTCTATTCTGTTGCTTCTGCCTTTCCTTATCTTACCTAACCTCTCATCCTCCCTTGCCTCATATTTATATATAATATATATATAAATATATATTAAAATATATAAATATCTATATCTATATATATATCCTATATATATAGATATGTCTTTGCCCCTAGAATTATCTTCTTTAAACCCTCAATACTAATTCTTTTTTTTTTTTTGAGACAGGGTCTTACATTGTAGTTCAGGCTGGCCCTGAGCTCATTATGTGGCCCAGGCAAGTCTTGAACTCAGCAATCCTCCTGCCTCTGCCTCTTGAGTGCTGGGATTACAGGTGTGAGCCACCACGCCTGGCTCAACACTAATTCTTAAAATCAACTAGAAGACTTCCAGGGGAATCTGGCCTCATCTAATTTTTTCACCTATTGTTTTTCTCATCTACCTCTTTTTCTGTTGACTCACACTTGTCTTTCATCCATCTCATCTATTCTCTCTACTTCTCCTTCCATGTTGCAGACTAACTTCTAAGAACAATAAGATACAGGTTGCAAAGAGTATTGATGAGGGGTGAAAGTATAAATGTGAGATTACATATTGGTATAAGTGATGTATGATTTTATCTGATGGTACTTTATAACCAGTAGTAATTCTTCCCTTAAAACACAGTCAGGTTCCAAACCACTTACATTAAATACCTGAAGGGGTAGATACTATCTCAGGACAAATAAGGCTGAAACATATCTTTGGATGTTGATATTATGCTAAATAGACCTTCCTGTCAACTATAACTGGGAGTAGAGAATGGAAAACTGTATTTCAAATACCAGGACACAAAAAGCAAGCAAGGGTAGCAGATTTGTTCTCAGAAAAAGAAATTTCATGCTAAAACTGATACAAGGCAAAAAACAAGTCACTACATACTGGTTTAGGAAACAGTTCAACAAAAGCAGTAACATTGTAAGCACATATGCACTGATTACTGGGGGACCTATCTTCATAAAACAAATACTTTAAGACATAGAAGATAAAAAACTACCAATGCAGTCATAATGGGTGAATTTAATACCTCACTTTTATGAAGAGACTGATCAGCCAAATACAAAATGAAGAAAGAAATACCAGAGCTGATAATCAAATATGTAACCTACTGAAAAACATTGACAGTCAGAACCTAAACTGAATAAAAAGGGGGAAATAATGAATATCTGAGAAGAAATTACTGAAGTTGATACTAAAAGTATGTAACAAAGAATGAGCACAGTGAAGAGTTGGTTTGAAAGAATAAAAAAACCAATAAACCATTAAGCAAACACTTAAAGAGAAAGAAGGTTTAGGGGGAGATAAACAGAGTATTGGGCTACTATGAATTACCAAAACTAAATAAGAAATAAATATTCTGAAAAATCCATTAACAAGCATTGCAGATGAGGTAGTAATAAAAATATCTCTCAACTAAGGACTTGATGGATTCAGTGCTGAGTTGTACAAGACGTTTAAAACTGCCTTAACACCAATACTCCTCAAAGTCCTTCACTGAAATTGAAAGACAAAGAATGCTTCCGAACTAACCTCTGGAAATCAGCATCTCTCATCCTAAAAGCAGACAAAGACCCAACAAAAAAGAAAAATTACAGGTCAGTCTCCTTAAAGCATAGAGATGCAAAAATTTAACAAGTTACTGGCAAGTAGAATGCAACAAATCATCAAGAAAATCATAATCATGACCTACTGGGTTTTATCTCAGTGTTGCAAGAATGCTGCAAAGTTTGATAAACATAAACATAACCATAACCACAAGCAAGGACAAAGCCACCTGATCATATAAATAGATGAGAAAAAGCATTTGACAAAATGAAGCACCCATTCATGTTAAAAATCTCTGAAGAAAATAGCCATAGGAGTACCTTTTTCATCTGATAAGAGCAATTTATGACAAACCAATGGCCAACATCATATTAAATGGGGAAAAACTGAAAGCTTTCCAGCTAAAATCAGGAACAATACAAGGGTGCCCCTTATTACTACTTCTGTTTGGCAGAGTATTCAATACTTTTGCCAGAGAAATCAGGCAAGGGAGAGAAATAAAAGGGACATAATTAGGAAATGAAGAAGTCAGATTATTATTTTCAGATGACATAGTCATCTACACAGAAGACCAAGAAATGCATTAAAATCTCATAGAATTAGTAACCAAATTCAGCAATGTAGCAGTATACAAAATTTATACACAAATCAATAGGATTCCTATGTACTATCAAGAAAGATTAAATATGTAAGAATTAACCTAACCAAGGGAGTGAGAAACATCTACAAAGAAAACTACTGTATTGTGAAAAAGATGATTATAAAGGATATCAGAAAATGGAAAGATATCCCCTGTTTTGGATAGGTAGAATTTATATTGTCAAAATGGTTGTACTTCCAAAACTGATAGATATATAGATTTACTTGCAAACTAGCCAACATATCTACAGCACTTCTCACAGAACTAGACAACCCTAAAACCAACATAGGACCAGAAGAGACTCAGAATAACAAAGGCACCTCTGGACAACAGCAGCAAAGCAGGGTGTATCGCTGTCTCTGTACCCGACTTCAAGTTGTACGTAAGGCTCCAGAGGTAAACATGGTCTCATCATAAAAAGAGACATGTAGCCGGGTGTGGTGGCTCATGCCTGTAATCCCAGCACTCGGGAGACAGAGACAGGTGGATTGCTGAGTTCAAGGCTTGCCTGGGCTACATATAGTGAGCTCAGGGCCAGCCTGAACTACAAAGCGAAACCCTGTTTCAAAAAAAAAAAAAAGATACATTCAGCTATAAGGTCTTTGGCAAAGGGGCCAAAAGCATATTTTGGAAGAAAAGCAGCTTCTTTTGCAAATAATGCTGGAAGAACAGGTCATCCATATTCAGGGGATTGAAGCTTGTGCTAAATGAAAATAAAAATGGACCAAAGACTTAATGTTAAAAATAAAACACCATAAGTATTTAATTTTTCTTGGTGGGTAAGTGAAGACAAAAAATAAAGGTGAAATGCTGAAGTCAGTGGAGGAGCCAAAGACTTTCAGAAAAAATCCCCAATTGGACAAGAAATAATAGTAAGAATCAAATGCGAGTACATCAAATTATAACACTTTTACACATCAAAGGAGACAACCAACGAGAGTGAATAGATAATGTGCAGAGTGGGAAAAAATCTTTATCAGCCATTCTAGAATATATAAAGAATTTAAAGTAATTAGACCTCCCCAGTAAAAGACTCAGTCAGTAAATGGGCAAGCAGAATGCATAGATACTTCACAGAAGTCTTGATAGATGATCAATAAACATATGAAAAAACACTCAGCATCTCTGGCCAGGAGACGAATGCAAATTAAAATAACACTAACATTCCATCTTATATCAGGAAGAGTCTCTGTCATCAGGAATCAAACCACAACCAATGCAGATGTAGCTGCAGCGAGAAAGGAATCCTGTTACCTTGCTGGTGGGATTGAAAACTAGTTCACTCATTATGGAATCAGTGTGGAGACTTCTCAAAAGACTAAAAATAGAAGTTCTTTTGAAGCCAGCTACTCCTCATTATGTTCACACCAGAGCCGAAGACCTCATGTTCTAGAGACATTCTTACAGCAGCATCACTTGCACTAGCTAAATCTTGAAAGCAACAAGGAACAGATAAAGAAAACATGGTATCTATACATAATGGACTACTACCAGTGACAGAGAAGAGTAAATTTGGGGCAACTATAGAGAGATGAATATACTTTGAAAACACAAGGTTAAGTGAAATCAGACATGAAACTTAGATCCTATGGAGTTTCTTCCATTTGAGTAGTCCAAAGTAGAAAAAAAAGGACAAAATAAAGTACTGATAAGAAGAAATGAGGAAATAGGAAATGGGAAGTGGACCAAGAATTTGAGGATGGGGGCAGGACAAAGGAGAAGGGGATTAAAGATGTAATATGTGTCCTGTATGTGTACAGATCACCCTTACTGAATGTGATCTATGTATATCAGAAGGATGGAATTAAAAAATTAATAGTGAAAATAGGGAAAGGAGACCTAGAGATGGAACGAGGGAGGTGGGTGGGAAAGGGAAAGCAAGTAAAACACATCAAGCGGCATCCAGACGTGTCCACTCCCTAAGATGGAAGTAAACTGCATGTGCTCCAAGTGTGTGCATAAAAATACTGAACAAGAAATAAAGGCACCAATCACATCATGTGAACCCACCGTGCAAAACCTAAGCACACTTCAAACCCACGTCTAACACTGCTTACTGGGACATAAGGCTTCCACGTGTTCATTTTACAAAGATGCAATTCAATCTATGGCAGGACACGAGATAGAAAAGAGCTTAGGAAGGAAGCTGTCCCCAGGGGGACCATCATCAAGAAAGATCCAGAACAGACTGCTAAGACTGGAAGGATAGGATGAGAGGCCCTGTCAGTAAGACAGAGAAATGTAAAAGACACAGATGCACTTTCATGGCTTTTCTTCTGCTTGTAGACACAATAGCGCTTGTAGACATTCAAAGAAATAAAAAGGAAAATGATTACCTATAATTTTACTGCCTCCAAAATACCTTTTAGAGAAAAACTAAAGTATTATTTCATATCCCATCTCCCCGTTACAGTATAGTATAATTTTGAACACATTTTAACATATATTTAAAGGTAGAGATCATGCTGTTTATAAAATTTTTATCTGAAAATTAAGCTGAATATTTCCTGTACCGTTCTCTATTCTTTCTAAACATAACTGAAAACTTGGATTACCTATATTGTATTCTAATTGATGGCTACATACTAATTTAATCATTCTTTTATTCTTTGAAAGTGACCCTGTTGCCCAAGTTTCACTACTAAAAAAGCATTAGAATGTAGTCTTGAGAATCTTTTAAGTAATTATTTGTACAAAATGTGATTATTATAATTTTTAAAGCTGGACTATCAAAATAATTTATATATAAATATTATCATGCCAAATTGTCCTCCAGAAAGTGTAGCTAAAACAGCATTTCATTACACCTCATAAAATTTAATTTAAAATGGAATCTAATTTAATAGAAAAAGTGGATTTCCTTTGTTTGAAGTTGTGTTTCTTAACAGACCAGTTAGTTTGGATGTGCTTTCGTGTATCTATCAGCCATTGCATTTGTTTTATGTGACCATCTGTTTCTGTTCCTTCTTTCTTAGGGGCTTACATTTTGTTGTAATATTGTCCCAAGTCTGCTCCTTGGTTTTGACTGCATTATGGATTTTTACCATACCTTTGGCATTATAAACATCAAATCCTTATTTTTCCCATTTTACTCTATTCTGTTCCCTTATTTTTATACAGTGCCTTTAACCTGCGTTTATATAAATGTCCACTGAGTTTTTTCATTTGTGATGCTGCTTTATCAGTACATACTGCCCTGGGCAGTCTCTCATCTCTTTGGTTTCAGGTGCTGCCCTCGGGGAAGATCCTTTTCCCATGGAGCAGAGGGATGTGTTGGGGGGAGGGAGGCTGGATGGGAGGCACAGGCCTTGGGGACTAAGTTCTGGTGAGTGTGTGACCTAGATCCCTAGCATGCTGTTCACAGTAGGGTTCCTGCTCAGAAGGCCCTGCTGGTCTGATGGGAGGTGGAGCTCAGGTGGTGCAGTGCTTGTGGCAGAGCCGCTGTGAGTACAGGTGAGACTTCACCAGCTCACCTGCTGCTCACCTGCTGTACAGCCCCATTCCTTGTAGGTGATGGACAGATACTGGCCTGTGGTCAGGGAGCTGGGGACTCCTCATCTGTGTGAGATATGTGCTAATAATATATAAGACATAAAATACTCAGGATTTTCTTATATCTTGGTTTAGAAATCTTATCTCAATAGTTTATAGTTTCATCCTAGAGCCATATGATCTTAATAATTTTTCCATAGTGATAGATATTCTTAGGGCTTACAAGATTTGTTTTCTCAGGTGAAATAAAGTATAAGGAGCATCTTCCCTTGGAAGTCTGTGTCTGTATGTCAGATGGTTCCTTCTGCTGGCTTGGCCAGTTCTCTGTGTCCTGTGCCCTGCAGCACTGCCTTTAATTAGTGTTTATAATGAACACAGTAGCTGACTGGGCACATCTCTCATACAGAATATAACCAACCAAAACAAAACTGGAATCCTACTTACTCAAAATAGTCATGGCTTACCTTATTTATCTGTGCATATAAATGAACTTGCAGTTGCCTTGTGGTGTTTCCAAACCTCCTTCCTCTCATAAAGCAGCTGGTTATTGATCAGAATTCCTACAAACCTCTCTCTTCCCTTGGAAGAAACCATTTTCCCTTGGATTTCAAACCTTTTCCAATATCCAGTTTTCATTTGGGGCCACCTGGTTTGCCTCTTCCTTTTGTTTGTGTGTGTTCTGCCATGAAGTGATGTAGCTTTCTTCATACTGGCCCTGTTCATGTCTAATTAGTGTCAGTCTCAGGGAATTTTGGTGCTGTTGTAGCTACAGATAGCTCGCAAATGTGATCTCCCTTCAGACTGGCCCAATCGACTTCGATAACCATGAGAAACAGCTGTAATTTTTCTGAGCACATTCATAGTTGATGCTGTTAAGATTCTTAACACTATAAGCAATATTGCTGAACTGTTATGTGACCAAAGACTGTGCTGCACTGAGGATTCTTCTGTGGGAGTGTCTGGAATCTGGACAGGAGAGGGCCATTTTCTACAGCCCTGTGATTTTTGCAGTTGCCTTTAACCTCTGACCAATGTCTCACTGTTCAGAAAGGGCACCCCCTTCTCCCCCGCGCACTCTGGTTCCCACTCGAATGCCAGTCCACACAGCTTGGTGCACAAATACTTAAGTATTAGTTATAAAATTAGTAATAAAATGACTTAAAATGTGATAGGGAAAATGTAAGGAATGCTCAACCTCATTAACTTGGTGCCAAATGACTCAGAGTCTCTTTTCACTAAAATAGGGTGTATTGGAGATGTAATTTTTTTTCTCACGTTCAGATCTCACTGCCTAATAAAGTTTGTGTTTCTGACTTGTTTTTCCAGCAGTTGACAAAGGGCTTATTGCTGTACTTGTTGCCTATTGGTTTTAGAGAAATTACTTCTGGTTGCTGTTAATAAAGCAATAAAATTCAAGAGCCCATTGACGGTAGGTCATGTTACATCTGATCATGGTGCTTTAGCAGACATGATGCCAGTGTTGGGATGAACCTCGTAGATTGCTAAGGGACCATGACAAACAGGGAGTGACCCAAGAGCATGGAGGGGCTGTTCCAAAGGGCATGTGCTGCTTGGGCCCAGAAATGGCTTTTTGGAGAAGCTGGGATTGGAAAACCTTGCAGATTGAGTTGAACTGTCAAATATGAAAGATGCAGGTATTCCTGAGAATAATCGAAACAAAGTAAGGTGACAGTGTGTTTGAGGAGAATTTAGTAGAACAACTGAAACAGTGATTCTTGGGCTCTGCACATTGGACATTTGGGTGGGCAACCCTCCTGTGCACTGTTGGATGTGCAGCTACTTGGCCTGGACCCCTTGTGTATGGTACGCAATAACATCTCCAGAGATTTCCTGTGTGCTCTGAGAGATGGCTGTTTTCCCTCTTGTGCCTGCCTTAACATCAGTGTGCCAGAGGAGGAGTGTGCTGGGAGCAGCGCGAAGTCATGCCCAAGACCTAGACCGGATTTGGATCGGGGATCTGGCTCTGACTGCCAGGTGATGGTCTGGACTTGTCTCTTTGGTTAATGGAGAGCATTCGTCTTTTGTGCAGGGGACTGGCTTGGCTTTCATGTTTTATGAAGATTTATTTACATTTGGCACTTGGTTGAGACACTCAAGTGCATTTTTGTGCAACTCTCTATCAATATAAGCTGCTGATTGTTCTCCTGACAGGTGCAGATTTTCCTAATCACACTCCATCAAAAAATTAGACAACTGTAGTCTTAAGAGTATGTATTACATGTTTTTGAAACAATGCATTTTGTTTATACTTTACTACATACAATATAATCTTAAGAATTTTATTAAAGATTATTTTAACACATTTTTATTATTTTTTGTTTTCTCCTAATTTTTGTTCAAAGAAAACAATTTCTCACAAAATTACAGTTAGATCATGTGCCTATTTTAGGTCCTTTCTGAAAGTTGCTTTTAATCTAAACAGTTGTCTGTATATGTTCATAAAGATCACTTTGATGACGATGGAATATTCCATTGAGTGACACACTCTTCTTACACTGAAGGACGATGGGAAACCTAGAGTGGGGGAGGGCTAAGAGACTGTCTGCTCAGCGATTTCTCCAGCAGTGCTGGAGCTCTCTGGGGGTCTGATAAATGCTCCCAGCACCACATGAGAGGCAGACGAGGCTGTGGAGAGCTTAGTGAATAGGTCCTTGGCCCTAGGCAGAATTACTTAGATTCTTAATTTGTTTTATATATCCAATTTCTGGATATGGTTTCTTTCAGACTGAAGGCCATTTGTTAAAGAATCAGATGGAAATATTTAAAAGTTCATTGACCTACACTCGTCTTTTCATCTTGCAGAAGCCTCATCCTCCTTTCCACTATGCCTGCCCACTCTCCTCCACAGTGCAGACAGTCCTGGGGGAGTCAAGGCCTTGGATACCACCGACCCCTGCCTGAGTGAGGACCCTGCTCCATCCTTGGGCTCCCATGGTTTGCTGAGAAGATACCCACCCTCACTGCCACGGACATGGTTTGGCAGGTTCACTGCTAATCCACAGAGCCAGTGGTGATAATGAAAGGTTTCTTGTGGTGTTTAGAAAAAATGGACCTTCTCATTTATGTGATGACGAATGATTTGTTCTCAGAGAGGTTTCTGAAATGCAGGATCCCTTCTGGCAGCTAGTTGGGCATCTGCACTATTAGTATATAGCCTCGCAAGCATAGGTGTTGTCATCTCTTGGGCACATTCTTTCACTTCTGAATCTAGCACCTAACAGGTTCTACCACGTTGATGCCTTTTAACTACAAATACAGTCAAGGGCAACACTGAAGTCTTTGGGAATCCATGATGCTTCTCCCCAAACCAGGACACATTCCACCCTTTGGGCGTCTCTTCCATGTCTGCTCTGTGGAAAGACAGCCTGGGCTGTGGTGAAGGACTTGCCCCACACTTTCAGCTCCCTGCTGGCCAGGCCTGTCACAGTCAGACATTCTCCAACCTTTTCCCCTAACAGTGTTGCGGAGAACTGTCAAGGAATTTGGGCTGAACTGTGCACAACAGAGGCAGAGAGGAGACAGGGAGAGCACCTCTAGGGGATCCTCACACTGCCCACTCAGCACTTTGGGTGCTCGCATGGAGATGGAAGCATTGTGAGGGTCAGACCCTGCAACTAGTCCAATCTATAAAAGGCACCAGAGTATACAGTAACTACCAAGGGTAAGACCCAAGTACTGGGGGTTCAGAGAGAGTTGGCCAGGTCCTTTCCAGGTGATGCCGGAAATGGGAGACCAAATACCCTGCATTGTGCATTTCTTAACATGATTACTCGTATTCAGCAAGTGTTGTTAAAGAAGTGAGTGAAACATAATTGTCTCTCAGTATCTGAAGTTTATGTGGAGAATGCTTCACATCCAAGAAGTTCCAGTCTCTTCAGTAAAATTGTGTGTACACACCTGAGACAGCATAAACACTGTGTAAATAGCTGCTCAGCTATATCATTTACAGAGTATGAAAAATAAGTTTATATGTATTCAGTACAGGTACAATTTTTTCTGAATATTTTCAGTCAGCAGAACTCCTGGATATGTAGGACCAACTCTAGAATGAGCAGAGTTGGGTTTTATGACTACCTTCCACACTTGTTAGAGGAGATATGTGAAGTATGAATTACATGAGGAGAAGGGATACACATCCATCCTTTTCTTTTTCTGTTCTTTTTAAATACATAATGTGAGACATGTTCATTTTCATCCCAGAGCTGAGTGGAACTCAGGACATTAGGAGGAGAAAATTTACAACCTTAGAAGTGAAGAGAAAGAGCATTTGAGTAGGAGTCAGGGCTTCTTGCTGCTAATTTTACTTCTGCCCCAGGGTAGCAGCAGAGCTCTTGGTGTGCGCACAGGACTTCTCTGGCTTTCTGCATCCTCATCTCTAAAACCCAAAGTGCTGACGGAAGGTGTCGAAAGTTCGGAACTGGGCTTCCACCCTAGGAGTCTGATTCTTGGCAGCTTCAGTGTTGATCTCAGCCGTCAGATGGTGGTGACAGAGAAAGACTTTCTAGTTCCTCCACAATCAAAAGAAGTTTGTTCACAGGTTACGTCCATTGACCTGAGATGCCGGGACCTCTGGCCCACCCAGAAATGCTTGGTCTTCATTTCTGAACTTGGGCTTCAATAATCTGCACTTTTTCACAAGCTGTCACTGCAATTCCCTAGCATTTTTTTACTTTGTCACCCCAGGAGGTGGCTGAAGGCTAGTTTGGAAAACCAAAGAGACAATTTAATAGGTTACTATATGTCCCTCTTCCCATGATACCAACTCGATGCCTTTTCCCCCAGATCCTCTCCTCTGAAGAAAGCTTGAAACTGACACAGAAAGAGTTCTTTCCCTCAGTGAAGACATTGGCACCTCCAGGCATCTTTCTAAAATACACACCCTGCGGCTAAATGGGCTGGTATATTTAAATTTGCTTTGAAAGCTGCAAAGGATTATTGAAAGGCTTATAATTGTAAAATGCTGTCTGGCTATAAGACATTAAAGAATGCCTGTCTTTCTTATGAACTTCCAGCCATGAAGGAGGTTATTGATTTTATGTGTGTCTGTGTAGGTGTGTCTACTGGAACTCCACATCCAAGAGAGGATTTTGAGTCCCCAGTCCATGTATAGCACAGACAAAGGAATGCAAAGGGCTGTTGTTCCAATTCCCAGCTCTCTCTTTCTGTCTGTCTGAACCAACAGACTCTTTCTTAGTTACTTTTATTATTTATCAGACAAAATACCCAGCATCCAAAGTTAGAGGAAGAAAGGGCTCATAGTTTTTAGAGGTTTCAGTCCATGGTTGTCTGGCTCCAAGGCAGGGTGACACGGCAGAGAGGCCTCACAGGAGAGAAACATGGCAGGCAGAGGGTAGGTAGAGCAGACAATAGCAAATGAGCTGCAGTCACCTCTTTATGTCCCTTATATTCTGTGCAGGCTGTGTGCCCTGAGGGTTGGTAGCACTCCCACCCAGGCTGGGCTTTTCAGTACCCACCCCAGACCTGTGCCTATCCTGTGGGCAATTAAGTAATTAAACACCCTTGACCCTAGCTTCACATGCTGTAGATCCAGCCTCCTTTGAGAAGCCTCACCCATGCTTTGAGGAGACATGTATACACAAGCCATAGCTCTTGCACACAAATCCATCGCCAGGCCATGTAACTTATCCTGTTTGCAGGGAGCACTTTCCAAAGCCCTTGATTTGGGCCTCAGACTTTTGACTTGTTTTGGTCACAATCTGCTGGAATCATAGCAGGAAGCTGTCAGCCTCAATCTACATGTGCCAGTGCTCGGCTAGCCCTTCTGTCTGAGAGCAAAATAAGTAACCACTGTTTTGAGGCACCAGATTGTGGAGTGGCTTATTGGGTACCAAAAGCTAAACTGATGTGTCATAAGACAAAGAGAAGTTGAGACAAGTGGACAAGTGTCTGAGACAAAGGACAGTTGTCATGTTTGGGAGAGAGCTGCAGTCCTGGAGACCATGTGTGAGCTTGTGTGTGTGTGTGTGTGTGTGTGTGTGTGTGTGTCCTGGTGAGGCAGGTGGCAAACCTATGAGGCACAAGAAGAAGAACAGAGAAAGCTCTAAGACAGGGAACCTTAACAGGAAGTGCACTTAGGAAGCTTAGAGTGGGGAGAAGTTGTCTATTAGAAATTCAGTGCTGGGACTTGAGGGTTGGCTGTTGAAGCTGGGAACACAGATTCAAATGATAGTCCCGAAGCTCCAGAAACCAAGTGTAAGATCTTGCCATGAATCCATGTGATTGCTGGATTCTGCCCAGGGCTGCACACACTCAGGACTAGTCATTAGGGAAGTCATTCTTACAGCAGGGTGAAGTGTGAATCACAGAGGCCAATTCATAAGTTTCTGTGGGTCTTGCAGGGTGCGGTAGGTCTTGGATAGAGATGGAACTACAGGAAATTCCAGATGTGTTTTGCAATTAGAAAAGTAAAAGCATATCCTTTCACGTAGAAAGTAAATTGAACTTCTTTTCCAATTTCTGACTCTTATTTCCTTGGATATGTAATATCCAGAAACTCAAGCTCTACTAGGAAACAAATCAACAAATTTGATGGCCAGAGATTTATAGACTTCATGGTAAATTTTTAAACATGGGCTCAAATTTAGCATGGCAGTTACACACTTCCTGGAAAGGGTTCCTTGGACACAAGTGTTGTTAGCCCAGAAGAGAGTCCCTGAGCCTTGATGGAGCCTGTTTGTTTGAGGAGCAGAGTGAGGGTTACATCTAGTATTCTTTGGTAATTAGAACTTGCAAAACAGAGTTGGATTCAGGAGGTTTACTGGGCTCTCAGCACTGGCAGTATCTCCGAAGGCTAATGGGCCAGTGCTGCACACAGGTCGAGGCTGAACTACTGTGAAACTGCAACAGGGATCCTACAGGTGCTTGTGGCTGGGTGGCCATTCAGGAGTCTAAGGGTGTCTGTTCTTGAACCGTGGCCTTGGTCTGCTCTGTATACCTTCAGATTACAGGGTACCATTGGAAAAGGTGCGGCCCTGTTGGGGTGAACATCAGCACCTGTGGGACATTCTCAGATCCTCCTCAGCCACCTGCACCTCCACACCACAGAGTGTCTGGAAGAGGGTGTTGCACATGTTGTGGGGTGTTTGCTGGGGGTCCTGTTTTATCAAGCATGTGCTGTGTCCATGACATGCATTACTATGCTGAGCATTTTCTCAGACATGCAAATAGAATTAGGTAGGGTCCAAGTGCCTGGGGTTGGCTACAGACTGCCCAAGTTTGCTCCACTGTTGAACTGACTGCTTATTAGCTCGGTGAATTTGGGCTCCAAGATCTCAGTTTCTTCTTTGATGAAACAGAAATTAGTTTCATAAGGTTATGGTAAATATAAATTGAAAAATACTGTAGTAGAACTGGCTTGGGAGCTAGAACATAGTAGGGTGGTGTTTTGAGTTCAAAGCTCATGCTGTCAACTTAGCAGCTGGTGTTTGTGGGAGGATAGAGTTGAGCAGGGTGTCATGCTAGGGCCTGTTCAGTTAGAGGACGTTAATTCTTTTAGAAGTGAGAGTATTTAAGGCATAAAACTGTGCAGGACAGAAGGGCGGCAGGCAGGAAGAGGCAGAATCTGTCCTGTCTGCAGATTTGCACATTTCCCCTGTCACTAAGGAGCAGAAAGTTGGTCACTCAAAATATCTTGTCCTTGTGCTGAAAGCATGACTGGTAGTTTGACTGCAGAAGCTTCTGGCTCCTTCACTTTCCTCCGTGTCACAGATTGTGCTTCTTTAAGCACATTCATTTGGCCCAACCACAGCAGGCTACTTCCTTCAGACAATTTTTGATGCAAGTGGTGGTGTTTTAGGCTCTAAAATCTGACCTGAAAGAGGTCAGAAATCTCCTAGAAAGAGGTTTGCTCCTCCAGATGCGCTTGCCAAACTGGAATTGAGTGAAACCAGAGAGAAACGGCAGCTGGAAGAGGAGGTGGTACATCATTAATCACTAATTGCCGAATGATTTTATTATATAGCAGCTGTAAAATATCACTTGAGCTTTTATAGCCAGTTCTAGCTTTAAGAAAACAATTCCTATGTCAAAATGGCTGTTACATTAAGTGATTTCATGTTAAACATCCCGTGGACTCCAGATGATTCACGAGGCGGTGGAGCAAATGAGAATCTTGCCTCCCAGCGCTTGCAGGGGCCCAGTCACATTGCTGGAGTAGCCACTGACCAGGGAAACCTGCAGACATCCTGGGGGTTAGAGGGGAGCCTTGGGAAACAGACCCTGAACCTTCACTTCACTGCTAAGGAAGCTGAGGCCCAGAGAGGGGAAGTGTCACCTGGCATCGCCGTGCAGATGGTGGCAGTGCTGCTCTCCGAGCCACCCCATGCTGCTCCTGTTAATCCAGCTGCCCCATGGTGCCCATGTAATGAAAGGCGGACTGAATTTTCAAAGAGTAACCTCAAAGAAAGTCACTACCAGAATGAGGCACAGTGCTTTCTGGTCCCAACTCCACATTAGAGCCAGTCATCTGACTGGTAGATTTCCTTAACCTGGAAATGTGTTTCCACCAGAGGATTAGCAATCGTACACCAGGAACACCACAGGGATGCTGGCATGTGCCAGCCACAGTCCTGTCCTCCATGTACTTGGTCGCGAGGTGTCAGATGCCCCAATGTCTGCTGGTGGGTATGGGTGACTTATTCCTTGAGACACTAAGGCCAGTGTGCTTGCTCATCACATTACCAGTGGTGGCACCAGAGCTGGCGTTGGCAAAGTGACATCTTGCTAAGCCAGAGGAGGGTGTGTGTAAGGTCTGTAGCAGGTGGGTGTAAAACTTGGAGATAGAAGTGAGGGTGCCATGTGGAGGTCCTGAGGAGCATGATAGGTAAACCTTGGCCAGAGGAGAGGCTACAGAGGAGGGACCTAAAAATGCAGGCTGGCAAGGTGGCCTGGAGCGTCATGGTTGGCTCCTCTTACAACCTGCTCAGTGTACCCATCTCTCTCCCCAAGTGCTTTATGGTTCCAGCGTTGACATCTCCATCCATTACCTTTTGAAAAAAACATGTACTGATCATCTGCCAGGAACCAGCCACTGAACTGGGCACCAGGATACACTCATGGGCAAACCTGACATGGTCTTCTAGCGCATGCAGGGTAGCAGGGAAAATAGATGGTGTGCCTATAGTTACCGCCATTGGATAATTAAAGGAGTTACTGACCACGGTTAGAATAATGTACGACTGTTGTTTACCATATGGAGTGAAAACTGAGGGACACAGCCCAGCTTGGGTGCCTGAAGTGCTTGACTTACTCATGTGTGTGTAACAGCAGACCTAACCTCGTCAGAACAGCCATGCAGTTAGACATCCTGGAGCTGCAGGGTACCGCACTGAGGCATCTTCAGTGGGAGCCTCTGTCCTAATCGGTGCCAGGGAAGAGGGCATCAGTCAGCAGCAGTGGCTCCATCAGTTCTCTAGGGACCTGAAAACTGACTGACCGCAGAACTGTGTGCTTGCGGTCTTGCTCCCTCCCTGCACTCCGGCTTCCTCATTTGAAGAGTGAGAAGTATATGCCAACTTCATTCCTATGCAGAGAGGTCAGGTTATTGGCACCACTTTGTGATGAATAAGTGTGTACATTATTGAATAGTGTTCAGAAATTGCTATAGCAGTTTTATACTATGTAATGTTTGATTATGTAAACCACAGGGAAAGAGATCAGACTGCTATGGTTTAGAAAAACCCCAAGTAGTTTGAAAAACAACGTGAAAGACCAGTTCCAAGAATCTTGTTGGTGCTGTGAGTCTTCTATTCCAATCTGATAAGGTAAAAACTTATAGATCAGTGTTATAAAATACCAGATGATGGTTTTGTGGCCTAGAACTGAGTGGTTACTGATGAGATGTTTTCTAGAAAGAATGTGTTGTGTTATTCTAAAAAGAATTTTTCTAGCTTGGTTCTGAAACACAGAAGTCATAGTGCTAGCAGGATCAGAAGTTGGTAGATCAAGGAAGACAACCACAGCATGCTGTGTTTCTAGCAGAGCACCTGATCTTTGCCAAAGCTGAAGAAACCATGCTTAAAGCATCTATTTTTAAAAGAAGAGAAAGCAGAAAAAGGAAGAGAAATCCAATAAACTCAAATGACTGACTATATATATTTGATGTTTGTTCTTTCCTAATCCATTTCACTCCCATCAAATTGCTCAAAAGCTACTCTAATTTATAACTGGACTTTAGGAAGTAAGGAACCTGAAATATAAACAATTTAAACTTTGAAAGCTAGCTCTAGCGAAGCAGAGTAAAGGTACTTAAAGGATATCTGTTTCCCAAGACCCGGGTAAGAGTGAATCAGAGTGTCTCTGTTTAACTGCTGTCATGGATGGGCCTCTGGGTCAACACTGTGCTTCATGAAAAGCTAATACTGAGGAAGGCTTTTAGAAGTTAATATTCACTCCTGGGCTCTTCCAGTGGAACAATGCATGGCTGGCTTTTGTGGCCATGTTCCACTGAGGACCTGCCTTAGCATCAAGAAGGGAATTGTCCCCACCCTGCTGCAGTCCTTCCTGGTCAGCAAACATCTGTCACCCCTGTCTTCATCATTTGAGACAGGAGAGCATCTTCTAGACATGACTGGATGACAGGAGGTGGGCAGGAGCAAGGGGCCCAGGGTGAGCTCAACGGAGCCAGCTGTGCCAAAGCGGGCCACTTCCACATGGGCCACAAAAGGCTACATTTTCCTTGCCAGGAGCAGAGCTGATGTGAAGTTGGAGGTTTGATGTATATGTTGAGAAGCTGATTGTATTTGTCTTTATTTCTGTATGAATTTGTTAGGCACTGACTGTATACCCTGATATTCTGGAAGGAAGAGAATCCTGGTACAGAGAGAAGGACCAGCCACCCCTGCCCCCTTCTGGCTCTACTTGGTTAGCCAAACAGCATCCCTCACGTGGCCCAGGGTTTCCCTGCCTGCCTCCCATCCTGTCTCTTACACGGGCTCCTCAAGTGGATCACGAGCACCCCATCCTCACTTGTTAGCCTCTAACCTTTCCTGCGCCTTACTTTCAACAGTCAGCAAACCTCCCACTCATCAAACATTAGACCACAGGATCCACATCTGCCAGACATTTTTGATTTCTCACCCCCTAAATTCTCTTGTGGCCCTTAATCTCTCCTTGTCAGAAGAATAGCTGGGGCTTCTTATGAATTTAAATTTCCAGTTGTACTTTTAATCCTGTGTCTTTCCCCCTTGTAGGGTTTTGCTTTGGCGGTTAGAATTTCTTGGTTCAGTATTTTCAAGTTCTTTATTTCTTTCCATTTAAAAATATCATTATTTCTTGTCCACCTTGAAAGACAAAGGAAAAAAAAGGCTGTCCCACAACATACTTGTGTATTTCAATACACCACATTGGGCACAATATATATCTAATTTTACCTATCAATTTAAAAATGTAAAAACAAAATACCTTATTACTTATCTCATGACTAAGAGAAGATAATGCCTTAAGTGAAGGAGGAAAAGTTTATTTCAGTTCACGGTTTGTAGAGCTTTCAATCTATAGTCAGCTGGCTCCAAGGCAGGGTGGCAGGACAGAGATCATTGCCCAGGGGCCACAGTCCGTGGCACAGCAAGCAGAAGGCAGCAGGCAGCAGGCAGCAAGCCCACTTCTCTCTTTTATCCTATCCAGGCTGCCTGGCTTTTGGGTGGTGCCACCCAAGGTGGGCCTTCTATTATCCACACCCAGAACTTCACTACCCAGTCAGTGGACTAGTCCAGTGACTAAGCCCCTTCCTCCCAGCACCACACTTGATTCCACTGTCACATACCCTAGGTCCATCCACCCCTGAAAAGCCCCATCTATGACCCCGCGAGGCCTTGAGGAAACATGTAGATACAAAGAATAACACAGAACAAAAACATGGAGATACAAAGAATAACACAGAACAAAAACATGTAGATACAAAGAATAACATAGAACAAAACCATCCATCCACTCAAGTGACTTCCAATTTGGTTCTTTCTCTAATTGCAAATTTTACAAAATCATTTATGTAAATGTGCTTTCTTACCTTCAGTACACCTTCAAACCTGTCCCAGTCTGGTTTCTTCTGATCCCTTGACTGTGATCCACAGGGGCTTCCTGATGGCCGAAGCCGGGGCCTCCTTTCATTCCTCACCCGTTTCACGTCAGCAGATAATAACACCACCATCTGCCTCCTCCCCGAGTCTTTGTCCTTCTCGGACTGCTGTGATTTTCTTTTGCTTTCTTTTATCTTTCAGTCTATTCCCTTGTGGCGGCATCTCTTGATTTTGGAGAACCTTTAAATAGCAGTGCACCTAGGACACCCTCTTCATCATTTCCTTTGCTTGGAAAAAGACACACATTCCCGGGAAGCATATCCACTCTCAGGCTGGGGTACAGCTCAGGGCAGAGTGTTTGCCTGACATCTTGCATACATGAGATCCTGGGTTCGATCCATGCCACTGGAAAATGAAACAATACCTACTTTTAGTCACTGTATTATAGTTTGTCGATCCCTGTACCCCTCACACTGCTGTCCAGAATTTTAGACATGTACTTCCATGACCCGCGCAACATCTCTTCCTTGGTACTGGTCGATAATGCTTTGGTGTCCATGGCTGACAGAGTATATTACTGTTTCTCACTTGTATAAATGCAGTGTTGTCTCCTTTCCTGACCTAGTGCAATGATTTCTCTTGCTCTTTCAGACCACCGTAGTTAACATCATCACCATCTGTCTTATTCCCTGACCTACAAATCTCAGATTGCTCTTAATGGCCTTCGTTCACTCCACAGTCCCAGACACTCCACCTCCTCGAGCCTATACTGAGTGTATCGCAAGCTCTTTCCTGGAAGCTTCATCTCTGGCCTCATGGGCACATCCTGCAGCCCTGTCTTCACCCATCCTTTGCCTGGCACGCCTAACTCCCTGGCTCTCAGCCTTCAGTGTTGCCACTATTTGAGGGCTCTCTTGCTGTTGCCCTGCTGTTTTTCCAAAGCTCATGCTTAACCAAAGGTCCACAATTCAAGGTTGTCAGTGAAATTATGTCATTCCTACTGCATCCCTAAATCAATGGAATGACAGTGAATGTGCCCCAGACTCTCTGATCCTTCTTACTAACCACAGCAAGGTCCCTTTTGAGGTGTGACATAAAGGGACAGGTGAAGACAGACCGGGGCGGGGGGAATCTATGGCCCCTGTGCTGAGCTGGTTGTCTGCTACCCCAAAAGCTCCACAGGAACTGTGCCCATCCTTGGCACAGTAGGTGATAGAAACCATTTCCCTGCATACTTTCCCTAGAGGGAATTTGAGCTCTACTCAGATGCCAGGTGTGCTCACCTGGTCATGTCTTACACATGAACAACTTGACTTTTCCGGGAAGGTGAGATAAACTAGCCTCAGGATGGAAGCGCAACCCCTTTGGCCTTTTTACACCAGGTTCTGGGGACACTGTCCAAACTCAGTTATCAGCTAATCCTCTTCTCACCACCCATAGCTTCCACTGCTCAGTTTTGCATTTGAGCCAGTACATGTGTATCTGGGTCCTCAGTTTACCCTTCCTTAGCCAGGGCGGAGGGGCAGAGCATGCATTTCTCAGAAATCCCAGGCAAGCTATTGTCTTTGAAAGTTCTGTTGAAAAATTATCTCATTTTGAAATTTCCTGAAGCCCCTGTCATACATTTTCAGAGAGGCTAAAAGGCTGTTTTTGGAGATGGACCTCTTGGCTCCTCTTTACTTTGTGGGAAGATTTTCTAATTCTCCGTCCCCTCATCAGTCTAATAGTGATTAGAAAGCTGTCTGTCCCACAGCGTTGCTGTGAAGATACAGTCAGAAAACGAACCATGCCTGGGGTTCTTCTGCTGCTTCTCTGGCAGGCACAGGGCTGTGCTGTACTCAGCTGGGTCAGCTTCTCTCTGCTTCCCTCCCAAGCATCTAAACTGTGTAGTAAATTAATTTTCACCATGTTAGATGTGGTCCCAAGGTAATTCTCTATGATTCTTTCCAGCAAGGAGGCTTTGAAAGGCCGTCTCTCCTGTAATTAGTACGCTGTATTGTGCTACGCCCCCCCGTAGGTGGATTCCTCATCATGCAGTCAGACTTGACAGAGGGCAGCTGTCCTCTCTCTCCTGGCGTCCCGGCACTCTCTCGGCAAACTGGCCTCTTTCCTTCTTTCCCAGCCCTCTGCATCCTTCAGTCTAGCCAGGCCTTTAGCTGACTGGCTGAAAACAATTAGAATATCAAGCTGAAGCTGTGGGCCTTGGAAAGGCTCCACTGTCTGTTCAGGTTTCATTTCTGACTGGAGTCATGGAGCCATTGCATTATCAAATGTGTCACATTGACGCCTTCCACATAATGGAGCACGTAGGAATTGGGCTCTTTCCAAGGCACTTTCTCTGTGCTCTTGAAGCTCATTCCTGAATTCCATCCCATTAAAAATCTTCCAAATAAAATTAGCATGAAGAGAATGAACACATATCACTGCCTTCAGCATCTTTGCCTGTTGGTGTTATTGGACTTGTATCTTCGCTGGCGAAGCTAAGGCTAAAGGTGGTTTAAGTAACTGGTCTAAGTTCACACAGTGAGTAGTTGGCAGAGCCGGGATCCCACCCAGGCCCACACTCCAAGGCTGAGGCTGTAGTCCAGACTTCACACTGTCTTTGTGTCTCAGTTGTCATCTCCTGGAGCTTGGGTTCAGACTCAGCATGGAGGAGATCTTGAAATCACATAGATCTCCATCAGAATTCCATGGTGTCTTTGAGAAAGAGAGATCCCAAGTCCTGTCCTGAGACACCTCCTAGCTGGAATCCAAGAACTTCACACCAACCCTTTCCATGCAACCAGGTCTCCAAGCCCTTTTCAGAACCCTAAAAGGAAAGGAGGCAGCTTGTATTTTCCTCACAAACCACAGGCCTCTCCCTTGACAGCTAAACAGGATGCTCTGGACAAAGCTGACAAGATGTTTCCTTGTTTGTTAAACAAGAGCCATTTGTTTAGTTCAGGAGCATCTGTTGAATAAACAAGATATCTGATATGCCATTTGCTCATTGGAAATTAACAAACTCTTTAAAAATGGCAATTTGTCAGGAGTTATATGAGGCGGAATTCATTCTCAGCAAGTGAGCAAATTGAAGCCTCCTTCCTGGGCTTTCCAGAATTCCCCAGAGCTAGTTGGGCAGAAGTTCAATGTGTCTTTTTCATCACTAAGGAAGATACACACACAATGATGAGGAGGGGAAGCCAGCATCCTGTTGTGGATGGTGAGGTGTCCAGGGCGTGCATCTTCCAGAGGCAGTGCTCTGAGCACATCCCTCTTCCTGTTTCCTTTCTGAGCCTCTGGTCCCTTATTGGTGAAGCTCAGACACATGCTGTATGCCCTTTGTAGGAATTTTGACAGTCTGCCTAAGAATACAGCTGAGTGCCAGGGTTGGGGGAGGAAGTGGAGTTACCAGGGCAGGTTCAGCTTGTGAGCTGTCCCCTTTCTGGAACCTCTCACCCAGAGGGGAGGCAGTATTATTCAGATCACACAAATTATGAGTATCATATAAGCTGTCACACACAAAGCATTACATCATCACACAGGTGACCTGTCACAAGATAGCATGGATATCAGCTACCACAACATTTCACTAGGGCCCAGTGGGGACTGACTTCATGGCTTCCCACATGGTTTCAGCCCATTCCTTCATACAGTTGCTTGTTGTCTTCCAGACCTGCTTGTACACAGGAACATATGTAGCAGGTTCATTCCTTCCAAGTATTTAATTCCTACCCCACCCTGGATCTGGAATAGCTGTGTAGCTAGGCTAGTACGCGGACTCCGGGCAGGTGTATCCGCAGTGTGTAAAGCACCAGCATGCATGCCTATAATACTCCTGAAGCAGAGACTAGCAAATTCTGATTTTATTCTCTTCAGAGCTGGGATACAATTAAAAATGTTACCACAGTAATTGGCAACATCCATTAACTTGATGAGAATCGCCCGAGGCAGCACATTTTCCCCCTTTTGCACATTATTAGTCTATAAATACACCTGGTTCCTTTCTCTTTCTTCTCTAGAACTTTCACAAAATGTCCTCCCATCCTCCCCAGCTGGCTCTTTAATGACCTTTGTCTTTCTTAATTAACTCTCTGAATTCCTGTAGCACTTCTATTCAGTGTCGCATAATCTTGCATCTAATTACATGTGGCCTCCTGACATGTCAAAGTGGTGGTGTGGACACCCGCAATCCTGAGAGCACTGAGATGTCTTGGAGTCAGCTCCCTCTTCGCCTCCCCAGGACTCTTAGTAACCTCAGCTTGCTGTGCATGATCCTCTGTGGACTAGGCCCGGCAAAGTCTACCCGTCAAGGCCGAGGCCAGGACTAGCTGGCAGTGGGAATGTGCCCTGTAAACCCCCCAGCACCCAGAACTCCTCTACATGCCCTGCCTGCTCTGTTCTCTGGGCTTTGCACTGGAGCATCAGAGGTAAGTCCCCAGCGGCACCAGCAGAGTCAGAGACCCCTCTTCCAGTGGAGGTGGCTCTGAGCCTTGAGTGACACCTGGGGCCTCAGCAGGGAAGGGTCCTTTTCTCTCTGTGCACTCACTTGGTTGGGTCAGGGTGAGCAGAGTAGGAGCCCGGGCAACCAGAGCTGTGAGCTGCAGTGCACACAGGACCTCATGCCCCTCCTTAGCCTTGGGGTTACCGAGTACAGTAAGGGTCCCTGGTCTCCCTGTATTCACCAGCCACCTCTGGCCTCCTGATATTCTCTTACTGCTGCTCTTTATGCTGGACCCTCAGGAAGACAATGGCAGATTCTTGCTGTGGAGTTGCAGGACATACTGGTGGCCCACTGGACTCTTCATGCCCCAAGCTTCTCTACATATGTTTTGTGGACTTTTGACGTCCTTACCCTTGGTGGGTTCTCACTGGAGCCGCAGAACACTCAGTCTCAAAGCACAGGTCCACATCAGCCTGCAGAGCTGCTTCCGCACCAGCCCGAGCATCTAGAGTGCTGGCAGCACTCTTACTCGTCGTGCCATGCTCTCTTCCTTACTTTGTTTTGGTACTGAGCCACAGGAGGTATCAGGTACCTCTGTGATGAATTACTTACTTCATGGGCGATCTGCCCAGAAGAGCCTCAGTATTGTAATGGTGGGAATGGTAGAAAGATCTGTTTTTATAAAAATTTTTGTCCATACAAATGCTTCTCTTTGTTCTTCTTACCTGGAAGAGTTTAGTACTTTTAGGGAACACAGGCTTTTATTCTGAATTGTGTTCTTATTATTTGGCTTCATCCTGTGTGAGTGGTCATGGATATTCAAGGAATTGTGGGTATGAAGGGCCCATACAGTAAATTGAATAAGCTTTCAGAAGTGTTGTCCAATGGTACAAACAAACACAGGAATGTTATAGAATTTAGCTTTTGGGAACCACTCCAGCCATTTCAGGGACAATGGTTTTTCATAGGCTAGAAGTTCTCCCTTTTTCTGTCTGCAGAATAAGTGATCTATAAAGAAGTGACTGCCTTGATCTCTCATGACTCCTGGTGTACTTGGCCTCCCACAAGCCCATGCACACCGCACGCCTTGGGTCCTGTCATCCTGGTTCTCCCAGACCTGTGATACCACACTTTCTTCATGCCCAGCCCTGGTCCTCTCTTCTCCATGAAGCCCCTCCTGACCCAGGACACCTTTCTGACAGGACTCCAGCTGTTACACAGCCCCTGTATGTGCTGCTCCGTAAGTCTCTATTAAAGGCACAGGGCAAGCACTGGAGGTAATAATAGCAGCTGGGAGAGGACGTTCCCCAGTTAAAGGGTGAGGAACAAGCACTAACCTGTTCTCTGCAGCCACTCTGCAGGTGCTGCGGTGTGCTCAGTGAGTTCAGTGGGTTGGTCAGATCTCTGTGAGCCACAGCTATCTTTTTTGGACTCTGCCATGTCACACGATGTGGTAGAAACACAAAGCTGCACCAAGGAGCACTCCAGGCTGTGCCAGGCACAGACGCAGCTAGCTGAAGTGCCATGAGGAGGTGGTTAGCCCCTCCCAAAGTGCTCACGCATGGCCGGTGTTCAGCATACACTGGCCACGGGATCACTGCCCCTACTCCTCGTGGGTGGTCATCTAGTTGTCTATAGGGAAAATCTTAGTTTTCACCACAGTAGCACAGTGCCATTACCTAGGGCAGCTCAGAATTGTGACAGCCAGCAGATAGAGGATCACTGGCTGAGATTCACGGAGATTCATCAGCTGAGTGCAAGTTTGTTATCTCTGAGAATGTCCTCCTGATGGATGTATGTTTTGTCCTGAAGATATTTTATGTGGCTATTTCGTTTGATTACAGCCAAGGACTTGAAAGGTATTAGATTAAATTATACCACTTAGTTTCTTTCTTTTTCTGACATCCCCGGTATACATCATATTCATGGCCCCATGTACACCTAGGTCTTTTTATATAATTTGAGCAAAAGTTATATGTAAAACATTTAGTCTACCCAATGAGATGTACTCTGCTGTGGTCTATTTCAGTTTCTACTTTATGAAATATTGGGCTTTGATTGAGTAAATATATTTCCTATCTCATTAATGGGTTACGACTATACCTCAGAAAGCGCTGATCCGGTCAGCGGTGCTTTGCCAAGAGAACAAGAAAGCAGAAGGGACAAGAGCTATTCAAGTGTCAGTGGGCAGCCTTTGGATGTGCTGAGAAACTTCAGGATGGGGGGTTGTTGGTAACAATTCTCAAATTACAAGGAGATAATTATGAGAAAGAAATGAGAACTACTGTGATTCAAGAAAAGAAATGTAGTTAGTGCTCAGGAAAAACCTATCTCAGAATCCTATAGAATTCTCTCTCTTTGTGTCTGCTCTCTGGTTCTCCTTTCCATCTGGCAGATCAGTCTAAATATCCAGACGGTTTGCCCTAGTGTCAAGCTACAATTTTTCAAGGTATCCCTGAGTCCTGGGATTGATGCACTTTGACCCCAGTTTGGGTCTAGTCTTGATCTCTTCAGCTGCAGACATGGTGGTTCCACATAGTCCAGACACAGGAACAGGGCCTGCAATTCAAGTGGCTGTGCCCCTAGCAAGCCCTTGACAGAGCCTGGGGAGCGTTGGTGATCTGGAAGGAAGACCCTCCAAGTGCCTGCAAGAGGAGCTGCTTCCGTTTGAGCTCGGTGAGATCCTCGAAGTTCTTCTGCTCCTCTTGGGCTCACACAGCATGACACATCTGTCAAGCAAATCACAGACAACTGTGCTTGACAGGCCCAGGATTGCTGTGAGGATAAATGGGGAAGACAGTGGCATAATATAAAATGAGGACTTTATTCACTTAATTGCCTAGAGATTAATTAAATGAATGAAATCTGCTTCATCACATTATAGAACTATTCTCAGCATTTATTCTAAACATACCACTGAAATTATTATTTTTCTCATTCATTTATTTACTCATCTACTTCAACAGTGATTTAGTGAATGCAGTGGACGACATGGTGCCTAGTATTAGCAGAAAACATCATTTAATCTGATCTAGCCCTTGTCTTAAAGGACTGTGTCCTGAAGAGAGAGAAATAGTTTAGGTGCTGAGTTAACTGAAACTGGAGTAAGATTATGTTTGAGTCTGGGCATCATGTCTTCCAGACTCCTTATCAGTGTCAGACAGGGTGATTTAAAAAAACACCCTATTTTCTCATCTAGATGAAAAGAAAAGATTGTGCTTTATTGACCTGAAAATTTGCTTATGGACTAAGTGGGATGATGTATTTAAATGGATAGTAAAAATCCTAGTACATTAAAGATATTCAATAAAAAGTCTTTGCGTGTGAGGTACCGGGCACTTTCATGTAAGAAGCATGTGGGATGAACTGTCAACACATGCTCTGTAATTTATAGGTATTTTCACATGTTTAACTAGTTCTCATACAAGAGCAATTCTGTTTCCTCCCTGTCATGCAGAGGAAAACGTTTGAGAGGTGAAGAGGGTAGCCGGAACCCCCGGAATAGTGAATGATGATGCTTAGGCCCTGCCTGGTGTGCTGGGCAGTGCTGGGCAGTGCTGGGCAGTGCTGGGCAGCTGAGGCCCCTTATAGGCTGGGATCGCATTATAAGCTCTGCCCGGTGTTATCACCACTGTGTGACAGGCATGTGGTCCTGGACAGCTAACATGCGGCCCCACAGGATCATAAACTTTTATCATCCATGTGTAATTTTAGAGACATTTTTCATGGTTGATGGCCTGGTGCTCAAGCATAGACGCACAGCCGAGGAGATTGCTGGGCAGGAGAGGATGCTATTCTAACTCTGCACCCAACACACAGTCCGTGGAATCAAAACCACATCTCAGATGTTACATGTGCATGTGCACTGTGGGAAGCAAAATGTAGTGATTATGTGGTGGCATTTTAGCTGCCTACACATGTGTGCCTTACAGGCAGGCATTTGTTATAATTCAGCAGATGTTCATGTTTTCCTCTTTATTACACTTGAATTTCTGTTATTTTGTAGAATATTAAGCTAAGATTGTCTTGTTACTTATGTACATGGACTACTCTGTGTAACCCAACACAGTTACTTCTCACTGAGAGCAGCCCTGGCAAACCAGCAGGTCAGATGCTCATGAGTAATCTCTGTAGACTCCAGGGAACTTCCTGAAGGGGCATAGTTCTCAACATGTAAATTTTGGACACGCTGATATCATCTGTGTATTTTTTGTTTGTTTGTTTGTTTTTTTGGAGACAGGGTCTCTGTCTGCCTCCGTCCTCTAATTGCTGAGTGTCTAGGAAGGACTGCATGGTTCTAGGCACAAATAAGAAGTTCAGGCAACTTCTCCCTTTCTAGGCTGACTCTACATCACCAATTCAGGGAATTGATTTTTCTAAAGGCTTTTGTTCTCCTCAGTGTAGGAAACATCAGAATTACCTGTTTTCCCTATTAGATGTAATATCTGATCTCAGGAGCTTTTACTGAGTAACACATCAGCTTCCTCAGTCACAGTGTCTGCACATGGTAAATCATCAGTAGACAGTTGTTAAATGATGTTTCAAACACATTTATTCAGCCAAAGAACCTCTGTAAGGCTGTGTCTTATGCACACTGGGGTCAAAAGAGTGCTCTGTCCTTCCTGTGCCCCAGACAGTGTTTACCTTGTGAATTCTTCGTCTGAATGCTGAGAAGGGAGGGGTACTCTGCAGAACTGAATAAGGTGTAAGGAGGGCCCCTGGCTGTTATCATTTGATAATAGTCAATGAGCCCAATATGAGCACAAGGAACATCATGAACTCTGAGAGAGGCGAGATGACCATTCTCCAAAGTTGGAACCCCTTGCACATTCTGAGCAAAGTCAAAAGACCAAACCTACAGGGAAAAGATGGAGTTCAGCTCCCTGAACCACAGGCTCTCAGAAGTCGCCAAGAGACACAGTGACAAGGTCACATGGCTTCCAGCCATGACTCTTCTCCTAAACTGGGCCATCCCAGAGAGAGCTGGAGGGAGCAAGCCTGGAAACAGCCTGAACGCCTCCAACCCCTTCATTTCACAGATGAGAAAACAACTTCTGTGATTCCCAAAGACACAGCTGCTTAGTCAAGTGGCCCTGGAAGCCAGTCTGGGCCTTTAGCCCCAGCCTCTTCATAACACACTTGACTGTGAGTGTGGCATGGCAGGGCCAAGCCTGTATCCTTTTCTGTGCAGATATGAATTCCTGGGCACAAACCTCCTCGGAAATAAGAGAGTTGGATATTAGGAGAGACATGGTAAAGGCAAAATGCTGATAAGGTCAAAGGACACAAAATCTTTACAGATTAGATAGACATTTCAAGTACAAAATAAACTTTTTAATGAATATTACTCTTTAAAAAATGAATATTACTTTTATTTGGAAAATCATGATTCTATATTAATGGGATTCAATTGATTTTTTAAAATATGTATATGATATGGAATGATTTAAATGAGGTTCATTAACATCTGTCACCTTGCTTCTCTTTTTTTGTGTTGTGATGAGACATTTGAAGTTCACTCTCATCTTGAAATATGCAACACATTACTGCTGGTGAAAGTCACTCTGCCTACCTCAATGGCACCATCCAGTTCACATGGTGCCTCTGTCCCACTTAGGTCTTCACTCAAGCTGTCTCCCAGAATGCTCGTTCTAATCCCCTGTACCCAGGCCTGCATCTCTTTTAGCTCAACAATACCTATTGCCCAGGAAAACTCCTCACCTAGGCCTAATGTCAGAATCTTCTAGAAATATTAAATAGCATTGTGCAGGCACCCCCTCAGGAATTCTGGGTAACCATTCTCTTATCTTTATTCAGATTTTGTAGTCCTATAATCTCCCAGTATGGTTGCTGAAACAAGAGATGTTGCCTCCTATTCTCAGTTTCTCACTCAGGAGATGTGGCTGGGGCCTAAGAAATGTTATTTTCAAAATATACACAGATGTGGGGCCGGAGGGTTAGCTCAGTGGTTCCGGTGCCTGCCTTGCAAGCGCAAGGTCCTGAGTTCAATCCCTGGTAACCACATACAATGCTGGGCATAGAGACTCACGCCCACCAGCAATCAATACCACATACCACAGTGCTGGGCATGGTGGTTCACGCCTGTAGTCCCAGCACTCGGGAGGCAGAGACAGATTTGCTTAGCCTGCCCTTTGAATAAAAAATAACAATGGCCAAAATATAAAAAAAGCTTTCTGTGTGTGAGTTTAAGAGTTTTTACCACTTCGCTGATTTAATCCTAATTATATGAAGTAGTGTTTATAGTTTTCCTATTTTACTGATGTAGAAACTAAAAATTATTTTTGGACACATGGCCAAAGTGAGATAGGAAGTTTATGATAAAAGGTCTGATTCTTGAAAAAGACTCATGAAATCTACAGGAAAAGATGAGTCTTTTCCCGGTTGTGCATATTAGGTTTCAGAAGATCCCTGTGATAGATAAATTTATGATTGAGGAATTTTAAAATATTCATAATGGGTGTTTTTATAGATTCATATCTGGTTATAACATCTTAACTATATTTTGTCCCATTAAAATTTTGTTTTAAAGCCATTTAATTAAAACCAGGCACAGAACATAACCAAAGGCACTATCAATGATTTATTTACATTTTGCATTAACGATAATACATTCTGATACAATTTTTCTTTAACAGCTGATACTTTCTAGAAGCTTCCATTTCTCTTCCATGCTGTTTCCAGGGATGCTTGGAAATTCACTTTGTTTTGCTACAGACACCAATCACAGGGAGCACTGTTTATCCAGTGGCTGGTTATACATTGGATATTGCCGCTGGAGAGCTGGCCTACCTTTGCCTGTCATCCTGGGAACCTGGAGGCTTGAGATGGAAAAGGTGGCAGGGGCATCTTCTAACCTTAGATACCTAAGCAAAGATGTCCTCTTCCCCTCCCCATTCTCCTTGGCAAAGTCAGCTCTTCTTGTACATCTCAGCTCTTTGCATACTCACAGACCTCAAGAGTCAAGCTGAAGCCCCAAATCTCATTTTTTTCAACTTTCTTATATTTCTTTGAAATATAAGTGCTCAGTACTCATTATTTTTCTACTGTCAGTCCAATTAGCTTTCCCCCAACAGCCCCTCCTTATGGATCATCACCTGTGTGAGTGACTCCCAGCTTGTGTGTTCTACAACCAAACACTCTGCCCTCTTGGATGTGTACACAGAGATGCATGTTCGTTCCTTGCATTGCTCCCTGAAGGGACTTAGGTGTGGGTAGAGGGAAGAGACTGACGTGTTGTTCAGATCCTTGACTCTGGGTAAGATGGCTGCACTCAAATCCATTCTTCGTCACCACAGGAAGGACACTGACAGATGTTAAAGTGCTACCTGATTCAAGTCCTAGTTTCCCTGAATTCCAGCTGCGTAACTTTGGGGAAGTTGTTTCAGCTTTCATTGTCTGATTGTGCTTTCTGAAAATGGGGAAAAGATTGATTCTGGACTCCAAGAGTTGATGTAATAAATGAGATCAGCATTTAAATGCCAGACATGTGACATACCTTCAATATCTGAGAATTGTTGCTATCATGTGGCTTTAGGCACATTATTTAATCTCTCTTCTTGTCCTCTTTTTTTGCCAAAGAGAGAAATTAGATGAATAGTACCTCCTAAATATTCATTTTGAGGATTAATTAAGATAATGCTTGTAAATTCCAAATGCTATGGCTGGCACAGAGATGGTCTCAACACTCAGCAGTATTTATCAGCATTTCTACAACTTGCATCCCTCCCTGTCCCAGGAGCCCACCAGATCTTTTGTTGTTTTGTTAAATATATTTGTCTGCACATTTTCTATTTTGTTTCCAGAATTTAGGAATTGAGGCTTTAAGATAAAGATTGCATGGCTTCCATGTGATGAATGTCAGATAGGCAAGGAGGGCCCAGGCAGCAGTGGCTTATGGGTTTCTCACCATGTCAGTGCTCACACTTAGGAGAAAGTGCAGATTCTGGTGCTTTTCCTTGATGCCTTGTTAGCAGGGATGGAACAGCATCCAGGCCCAGAATGTGCTCTGGTAAGACAGCTGCAATCCATTGGGAGTGATAGTCGACCTCATCAGCAGATAGGTAACAATGTCTAGAGACATTATGCATTGTCCTAATGGCAAGGATGTTACTATATCTAGTAGAAGCTGGGACTACTGCTAAATATTCTGCAGTGCTTTGGCCAAGAATTATCTGCCCAAATATGTCCACAGAGCTCATGTCAGGAAGACAGAAGTGAATGCCACAGAAAGTGAGCAGTGACCTCTCTCCATGGTGGTTGAGGGCCAGAGAGCAAACAACTCAAAGTGGTGGCAAAGAATATTCTCCTTTCCTGCATTCTGCAGTTATTTTTCTATATTTCTGCTCAGCTTAATCTCCTCCTATACTGGCCCCAGGACAGAGCACTTTGAACTCTCTTTCCCTTATCCTGCAAAATCTGAAGGGGAGCCTAGTGCTGAGCTGTGTGCTGTGGCAGATGTCGGAGAAAGAGTATCCTGGTCCTACCCATAGGAAGCTTCTGTCTGATAGCCGTAGCTTGGTGGGAATCATTTCCTTTGCAGCTGATCGGGTCTGGGAACAGATTCACCCATGTGTCCCTGGGCTCGGCCATGGGAGCAGGCTGCACAGCGGGAGCAAGACTGGCAAATGAGCGGGTTCAAATGTAGACGCTTGAAGTGTGTCCAGCTGACTGTTGACTGCTGTGAATCTCTGGGTTCAGGAGGTGTTGTGTTGTGCATGTATAAGTATGCACACTCACTGTTACCATATCTAATTCTCTCTGTATTTTCATGTATGTTTCTGTTTCCTCAGTGGGTGTCTCTGTCTCTATATAGCTACTGGTCTCTTTGTTTCTTTCTCAGTCTTTTCTTTCTTGACCTCTGTCTTTATGTTGCTTTCTTTCACCTTATGTCTTCCTTACACTGTCAGTTGTTTGTTTTTCTCTCTGTCCATTCACATCATTATTTTAGACCTAGTCTTCCTATGAATCTGGGGACATTTCTTCTCATGAGGAGAGAAGAAAGGTAATTCTTTCCTCTGGGTGCCAGTTGGAGGAATCCGGAGCTCTTCCACGATGTCCTAGGGTGTCCTGCTCACCAGAGTTAACCTGTCTCATGTCCATCCAGGCAGAGGTCATTCTAGGGGTGCAGAGGGGTGGGCTGTTGTGCCTGACCCCCCCCCAAGCCTAGCCAGAATCACGGATAGAGTCATGTGGAACAGATCCACACAGCATAGAAAAGATGAAAGATAGTAAGTAGAGCAAAACCACAGTTGTCCATAAGATGAGACCAACACAAGAGAAAGAGAAATCATAATCAAAATGTAAACACTGGAGAGCATATGATTAGGCCTCTGTGTTCCCTGGAACTGCGAAGCAGAGTTGACTATGAGCTTTGGTGGCCAGGGACAGGTCTCAAGAAGACTTGATTCTTGGTTTCAGCCTTGAAGATGGAAGATCTTGGATGGATAGAAACACATGAGCAAGCCTAGATAGGATAATGGCTTCTCCACTTATTTTATTGGTTTGCTAGCCTGTTATCAGTTCTGAAGAACTAAAGGCTTTCTTTTTCAGTTAGTAGAGTGTAGCACTGGATGATCAGAATCAGGCTTAGTCTGGATGGTTCCAGTTATATCTGTGCTACACTGCTAATGATTGTGGAGAGAGGTTGCAAGAACACCTGAGAAGCTGCTCATCTGGAGAGCACTATCTTGCTCACCTAAACCAGGAAGGCTGTTGAGCAGGGATGGTATCAGTCCAGTCCCCCTGGTACCTTCAGGCTCCATGTATCTGACATCAAGCGATTTTCACATTGAAATCTGACCCCACCACAGAGAGAGAGGATTGTTTTTGCATTAGTGAACACACAGTGAGCACATGATACGCACTCTAAACGTAAGTGCCATTAGTTCAGAAATAAGTAAAATAGGGTCCTACTTCCTGTGGTTTACATCTGAGTCAGAAGGACCCCAGAATGAATTGGCAGTGACATGAGGGATGTGACTGATCCACACAAAGCAGTGCTATTCAAACTTGGCTGCAGAGCCGGGAGCATAAAGTACTGATGGTCCCGTTCTCTTCGCTGCCAGCTCCAGTGGCCTAGAAGAGGCCTGGCATCTGCATGTTTCATGTTTCCTCCATTGGTTCTTAAGAAGAACAGTCTTACAGGACCATGTAGGCAAGGATACGGTGAGCAGGGAAAGGCTCTTAAATGAGAGGAGAGAAGGAGGGACTGAGGCAGGGTGAGGCCAGGAGTCATGGAAGAAGGAATGAGAGTTGGATGAAGAGAAACAGGAAGCAGAGACATGGGGACCTCGGAGCTGCTCCCAGCTGGGAAGTTGGGGTACCCTTGTATGTCTATCCTAGATTCTGTGTGACCTCGGACAAATGTATGCTTCTGCATGCCTCAGTTTCTCCTTCAGCCAGTTATGACTAATGACTCCTACTTTCCTTGCCTCAGGATTTTGCTGAGGAAAAATAAACAAAGGGAGTATATATATCAGTGATCCCTGGGCAAGATAACCAAACGTCGTGTATCCAGCTTCTCTCTTAGCTAGCTAAAGTGGTACCTCCCAAGACATCATTTTAACTGACAAATAGAGTTTTATTTTCTCTCAGATGTATCGCTTGCAAGCCCACCTTTGTAAACAGGAACACTGGGTAGCACCAAACTCCTGGTCCCCTTCTTCTGTATCTTCAGCCACTCCGTGGAGATGGCAGACCCTGAACTGTGTCTAGCTCAGCACCTCCTGGGGCTTTGAGAAGTGCAGGGATTCCTGGTGTGGGAGATTGCATTTTCAGTGCTTAAGTATGGCTTTCATCTGCTTTTTGTTTCTCTTGCTATCTAAATAGGAGCATTAATCTACCTTTTCATTCTCCCTTGCTATTTCTTACCGAGGTAAAGGCTGGAAAACCAGAAAACCAATCTTAAGGTGGTATTTAGAATAGACTATGAGTGAGCACTTGCCAGAGAAAAGGGACTATGTCCCAGCTCTTTAGTGCACACTTGTAATGTGTGCATTGCCACTTTTAGTTGGGTTCATGACAGTGTGGACTGTAATCTGTGAGGGTTGTTGTAGGGATTCTTAGCATTCCTTCTTCTAGTTATTGGCCAGAGACCTTTACAACCCAGTTACCAGGAGAATTTTGTCAAAGCATGTTTTGAATGTTTGCTATCAAAAACTATTGTTGGCAAGAAAGAAGGGCAGGTAGGGTCAAATTAAGAAGCAAACATACAGGCAAACAGAGAGGGCAAGAGACGGAGCTCCACACGAGCATACAGAGGGGAAGAAGTGGTAGAAGTAATTGGTGGTGTGGAGCCCGAAAGACAGAGAGAAGATGCTCTTAGAAGGCACGAGGTAGTGAAGAAGGGGCAAAAATAGGAGCATAGACTGACAGTGCTATGGAGTCTTTATTCATTTCTTTTCAGAGTTGCTGACTCACTGGCATCATTCTGAAAACTTCATGCTGTGACCTTTGCAGGTGGCCATTCCCAGAGCCAGTTTACTTCCAGGCAGATGGTGGCTGTCTTCTGCGGGTTGCTGCGGTGCAGGACAGTCCCGTCTGAGAGAGGATTTCCATGGGACAGCCCAGAACTCCCCACACTGCTGGATGCCAGCCCTGCTCATGAGCCTCTGTCTCTCCTTCCTTCCCAGGTCGGTGGCCGGACTGGACAAGGAGGCGGACCTGGTGCACATGGAGGTGCGCGCAGCGGATGGATGTGAGTGCCGCTGGGCTTGGGTGGGCGGGAGGTCTGCCTGCAGGCCTCTCTCCTCCCCAGATTTGCATTTTAATGGCTTGGGAAGATGAAAAACCTTGAGCTCCATTACTGCCAATCCATCCATATTTCCCAGAGTGGGGGAAGAAACTTCTGTCCCAAGAGAGACATTTCACTGAAATAAACCCTCGGGAATGAATTTTCTGGGGATGTGAGAACGTGATGAATCTTGAGGCTTCTGTTGTAATTTCCTTGGCCTTTTCGGTGTAATTCGAATAGGGATATTGGAAGCTCACTGTGGTGTTTTGAAACGTGGTGTATTGTAGGGGATGCTTGCCTTGTAATGTGGACCCTTTATGTGGTCAAGCTTACCCGAGAATGTAACTGGGTGATCGTTTGTACAAGTGTTTACTTGTCCATGCAGCAGATGCTTGGGGATGGCCTATGGAGTGCCAGACACTGTCCTAGCCCTAGATGACAGCCACGAGCAAGGCTCACATTGTCCATTGTCACTGAAAACAAAGAGCTCTGGGGACTGGGCACAGAGCTCATGGCAGGTACCCCATTTACTTCTTCCCTGCAAGGCTCTGATTCAATTCCAGCACTGCAAAAAAAAAAAAAAAAAAAAAAAAAAGGAAGTGGGGCTGTGACCCAGCAGTAGAACCTGGAGATTTCAAACAGGTGACTTCCTTTGCTGCACCTCGTGTGGCTGTTCACACCTCACACAAGAATTTGCCTGAAGAGACATCATTTTGCCCCACTTTAAACATCCATTTCTTCCTAGAGTTGATTGGCAGGTCTCTGCTATCAAAAAAAAAAAACTTACACAACATTTAAAAATGTAACAGACTCCTAGATTGAAAATAGAACCACACAGTAGGAGTGGCCTAGCAGTGCAGCAGTAGGAGCCCCTGCCGTGAGGTCCCTGAGCTCTGCCTCCCTCGGGCAGCAAGACCGGGGAAGAACTCTGAGCTCCGAGGCTGTCACTTCCTCTGTGATCTGAAAGTGCTTTCCTCACCCTGCTCAGCTCACAGGCTCTGTGCTCCCTATCGAGTGAAGGTCATAGAAGTGATGCCCTGGACGGTCCTTACAGGAGACTGTGCTCTGACCTGGCTCTGGGAGGTGCTGTGTCATTCACAGTACGTTATGTACTGTGTTATTGTGGGGATTGTGCTTTATTTGCCTTAGTTTTAAAGAGTTAGAAGGCAATCAGCAATCATTACTATATGTCTGGGACTCACCTGGCTCCCTCTCTTCCTCCTTTCCTATCCTTCCTTTTTACCCCTTATCCTTCCTCCCTTCCTCCCTTCCTTCCCTCTCTTTCATTTATCCCTTGAACAAGTTTAATCTCCGAGGCAGGCAGGCATGATGCTTACTCTTTTTAAATGTATTTAACGAAAGAGCTGTTTGGGATGTAAGGAGATCAGGCCCTGCATGTGAAGTTACTGATCAGGAAGATGGTCAGTTGTGGGACATAACTTCTGGGGCTGAGGAGGAAACCGAGAGGAGGAGGGAGCTGCCGGGATGTGGTAGAGCTGAGCAGGCTGGCAGGAGAGACACAGGAAACAAGCCTTAGAAAGTGATCCACGGCCACCCTGGCATTGGCTTTGTTTTCTACACCACACTTGGACATGTGATGTGTGTGGTTTAGAGTTCAGAAACTCCCCAGGATGATCTGTCTCCTCCCTAGTGTAGGGATGCCTTCCCTAACCTCTCAGGGCCTGGAGGCTCAAGAGAGACTCTTGCCTGCTGTGGACAGCCTGTTTGTTTGTTGAAGCAATTTCTCACTGTGAGTTTACATTTATTTTTTGGACATTTGAGAATTCTAGCCGAAATTGTCGTACGGCTTATGATGTATGGCTGGTGTGAAATTTTATGAGATTAAAAATGCAAAACATGCTGGGCTTGGTGGCTCAAGCCTGTAATCTCAGCACTTGGGAGGCAGAGGCAGGAGGACTGCTGAGTTCGAGGCTTCCCTGGGCTACATAGTGAGTTCAGGGCCAGCCTGAACTACAAAGCAAGATCCTGTCTCAAAAAACAAACAAACAAAAAATGCAAAACACACAAAATACTCTCTGTTCTAATTTTAGAATTCAAGAATTGAAAAAAAAGCAAGCAGAAATATAACAGGAATAAATATCACATGCTCTATTTATGTTAAAAGATAATGTATATTAGTTCTGATACATTCACTAGGTTTTTAAAATCTGGATTTTGGTAATTAGAATATTCCCTTAACCTATTGAATCGGTTTTTTCCCAGCCTTATTTGGAAAGTAGGCATAGAAATACTGCATTATGAGAGTGTTATTTTATTTTACAAACTGCAGTCAAATGCAAAAGGTTCCTTTCTTTAATATACACAATGAGCATTTTCTTGTACCTAGACTCTTATATGTCCATAGTGTCTCTGACTTTCGATGGGCCTGGAAAGGTCTACTTTATATTATGTATTCATCTCTTTTTCTGAGACGATAGGTTAAAGTCAAATTTGCCTAAGTTCATACATCTAGTTAGTGATAGAAATCAGGGCAAATGCTTTTTACAGAGCTAGTAATCAAAGTGAGCTTCTCTTGATAAAGGACATCTATAAAGATCTCTGACAGACACCACGATTCACGAAGAAGTACTGAGAGCAGGAGAAAGGTGAGGCAGTCCCTCTTACCACTCCTGTCCTTACTGTGCTTAGTCAAGATGCTGGGAAAAAAAAGAAAAAAGAAAAATGGAATTGAGCTGCTCCAGATTGGCAGAGTTACAGATTTACAGATTTTTTTAATTGAAAAATAAAATTTGTTTCATTAACATGATTGTTTATGTAGAAAGTCCTGTAGCTACTCAAAATATCCCTTGAACTAATAAACAGGCATCTATAACAAATCAGCAGATGGAGGACATCATTTTCAGTAAGGAGTGGTGGTTCCATTGGGGAAAAATTAACTTCAACCTATGATTCAGACCTTATTCATATTTCACCCAAAATAAGTCATTAATTTAAATGGAACATACAAAATGTCTCAAATTTAGAAGAAAACATAAGAGAAAAACCTCATGGCCTCACACTGACAAAGAGCTTAATGTAGACATGACATTTAAAATAAAATAGATAAAGTAAATAACGGCAACATTGTGCTTCATCAGAATTTTTTAAAAGACCATTTGCTCTTAAAACAGTGGAAGAAAATATTTCAAATGGTACCCCATCAAAGAGGTGGTGCACAGAATGTCTAGAAACCTCTCAAAATATAGCAATAACAAGCTTTTTTTAGAAACGAGGAAAAGTTTGAACCAATTATTTTGCAACAAAATAAAACAAAAAAACACAGAATGACAGGTAGTGGCATGAAACACTGCTCAACATCATCAGGCATAAGGGAAATGTAAATTAAAACCGTGTGATACTTCCCTACATACTAATCCGCACCACGAAACAAACAGTACCAAGAGCTGACAAGGATGGAAAGCAGATAAAACCCTTGTACATTGTGCGTGGGAATGCAAAATGGTGCCACTCCTACAGAAAAATGTGGTCCTTTCTCATCACTACTCACGCTGTGGGGTTTGCCTGTCCCATTCCTACATATTTACATTGAAAGATGAAAATTTATTTTCCCAAGGAAATCCTGTATGCAATTATCTGGAACAAATGTATTAATGATCGCCCAAAATGGGAAACAGCCTAATTATCTTTTAGTGATGAATTGATTAACAAGCTATGGTCCATCTGTAAACTGTAACACTACTCAGTACTATTGACATTTGCAACAACACAGCTAAATTTCAAAGGCATTATGTGTCAGGAAATAAGCTGCTTTCGACAGCTTCCATGTTGAATAATTTCATTAATGTAATCTTAGGGGAAAGACAGGCTGTGGGATAAAGAGGCCATCAGTGGGTCCCAGGGTGGGGAATCATTTCAGAAAATTTATTTTAAATGGTGCTGCTGTTCTCCAATCTGAGTGTAGTGCTGGTCATAGAAATCTATATTGTGTTTAAATATAAGGACGTGTATACCAAAATTTCTCTATGTGTGCATTTGAAACATTAATTTCACAATGAAAACTATACTAAAGTTAAATTCTATAGTGGAAAAACCTAGAAGCAGAATACCTGGTTCCTAATGCCATAGCACCTCCTACACTTTCTCATTCATTCATTCATTTATTCATTCATACACCTGGCTCTTATTTTACCCAGTTGTATCCAGTTGGAATCTGCATGGGCAGTACTGAAGGGAGTGCAGGTGAATGTGGTAGATCTCTGTCATGGAGGAGCTCATCATTGCGCCAGGGAGATGGACAGGTATCCAAATGCTTTCCCCACTGTTCAACAAGGACTTGAACAAAGTTGGGCGCATATTATACTGGATTTCAAGGAGGCTGTGTCTAATAAACAGAGTGAAGGAAGAAGCATCTCCAAAAGAAGGAATGTTTGATTTGCTGCTGTGGGGATTAGTAGGAATTTATCAGGCCCTTCTGGATAGAAGGGGAGTGGGTGTGTTTCCAGAACCAGGAGCTGTGTGTGCACGGCTTTAGGCTGTACACTGGGACAGAGTGAAGAGACAGTGGGGAGGGATGCCGAGGACCGGCGAAGGGCCTTATGGGTGCTTCCTGGGCCATAGGCCCTGCTTTCCCCATGCTGCATCTGCACTTCCGCCTCTTTGCAATGGTAAAACTCTCTGAAATGCCGGACGTGGTGGCTCACACCTGTAATCCCAGCACTCGGGAGGCAGAGACAGGAGGATTGCTGAGTTTGCGGTGGCTTGCCTGGGCACCATAGTGAGCTCAGGGCCAGCCTGAACTACAAAGCGAGACCCTGTCTCAAAAAGAAAAGAAAAAAAAAAAAAAACCTCTCTGGTTCCACCCTGACTTCCTTTGCTCTGTAGATTCTACAAGACAGTCTCTGCTCATCTCGGATCCGTTTGCCCGAGTTACATCTGGAACGTAACCATGGAAAGCCAGTCCCCACCCAGTCCCGGGAGAACCCAGACTCTGACTCTGGAGCATGGGCAGCCCCGCTTGGCTCCCTCACCCTCCTCCCATCCTGCCGACTTCCTCACAACTCCAGAGTGACGCTGAGCCGAGAGGAGGCTGCTGGCCACTCGTGCTCTTGGAGTGAATTGTTAGCACAAGGCAGAGCCCAGCATGAGTACCGTGCCTCACCGGGCTCTCACGGGTGGTGCCACGGCCAGATGGGCTTGTTTGTGGCGCCAGGTCCTGCTCTTTGCTTTCTGGAACCACTGTGAATTTGCTGCCTCTGCCTGTACTCTCTGCCCGGTGGAGAGGAAGGTGCGGGAGAGCGCTGGAACACGCTGTCTCCAAGCCCTGGTGGTAGTTTAGCCCAGGTTGGGCCATGGCCTGCTGACTCCCTCTGCTGCCCCACCTCCTCAGGGGCGACACTGGCAATCACTTTATCATGGAGAGGAAAGGAGAGGCTATCTTTTAGATATTTATAGGCAGGCGGACTGGGAGAACAGAAAGCTAAATTCTAATTTTAGTTTTTCCACCAAAAGGCTGTACAGTTCAGGGGAGCAACTATATCTGTCCAGATTCCTTTTCCCTCCTGGTAAACTGAAACCGGTCAATGATTCATTCATTCCTTATTCATGGAAGAGAAGCCAGGTAGTCTCACAAAAAGACAATTAAAGGTTGTTTTATGTGGTGCACACCCACACATGCACATGTGTGCTCACATACACACACATAACACATCACAAATAAATGAATGGAGAAGCTACAGGAATAAGCCTGAAAAATTACCCCACTATAAAATTGTCTTGGTGAGTCTAAGCACCTGTGGGGTAAGAACCACTGCTCCAGCTCTGAGCTTCCCCTGCCTGAGTGTGATCTTGCTCCATCTGGGCTCTGTGTCTGGTCGAAGGACTGCACTGTGACCATCCCTCCCCTGTAAGGGACATGCTGGTGACAGCAACACAGTCCTATGGTATGGCCCACAGGGATACAGCAGAAGACCGGTGCTGTGGCGTGTGCTGAGGGCCACAGAGATGTTGACCTGCATCTCACAAATGGTGCTGTAAAGAGAAGGAAAGCTCCTTCACCTGCTACGGGACAAAAAAGCCTGCACCGGAAAGGCCCTGGGTAAGCTGCAGCTAGTAGGACCAGCTGGGCCTCTCCCCAGATGGCAGCAGGGCAGAGAGAGGGTCTGTACTGCCGCTGTGGTGTCTGAGGGCAGTGCCGAGCTAGTACAGCTCTGGAGTCCTTGGCAAGTTCTGCCCACGCTGATATATGCTTTGTGTGAAAAACACACACCATGTCCCCCAGACTTTCTGGAAGAGAAGAATGAGAAATCACTCCTTAGTGATTCTGACGTGATGGCTTGATGAAAAGGTTATGTTGTGACAGACGCAGGGCTAAGTGAACCACAGTAAAATGAATTTCACTCTTCTATTTACTTTTTAAATACATCTGCTGGAAAATTTAGAAGGTCACTGTGGCCCATGCCGTATGTCTTCTGGACACAGCACTCTAGGCAGAATCTGCTGAGGAGCAAGACGCGGTGGGCTGTAACCTGACAGCCAGCCGTCACCCAGCCCTGTGTCCGCAGCGCACCCAGCACATGCAGGTGCCTGCCCTGGGGGGGGGGGTCTGGGAACCCTCTGTCCCAGTCCTGCCCTCCTCTCGGGGAGCCAGACTCCAGATGAAGCTAAAAGCATTGAATTATCTCTTGCCCTAGCAGCATTTAAACAGCCAAAAGCCAACTGGTGTGGTTAAATCTGTTTCTGCCATTAGCTTTGGAATTGAAATGCTTTGCCTCTGTTCTTTTAGGAAATCACTTTTCTCTGAAAGTCCCCTGTACATGATCATTTTTTCTCTCTGACACATATGTACTTGGTCAGTGAAAAACACATAGACACATGTGTGTGCACGTGTGCACACACAAACACACACCCAACATCCAAAAGGGAGTTGAACCTCAGTAGAAAGAGGACTAACTTGGAGATATGAATGGAGTTGCAAAACTAAACTCTAATTTAAAAGCTTTCTGACCTTGGACAGATGTGTTAGCCTTTTTGTGGTCCCTCATCTAGCCTTATACTTTTGAAATTAGTAATAAATACAAGAAGTATTTCTATAATTTTTATCAGTTTTCTAATGAAGATATTATTATGATAATATGATTGACAGCAAGACAGATTTCAGTTCAATATACAAAAGAGTCTCAAGAGTTCCCCAGAGCGACATAGATACCTCATTACGTAATGAACACTTTCTCATTGGCGACTCCTACGCACAAGCCGGATGAGTGGGCAGCACATGGGGGCGCTGTGATAAATCAATCTGGATGTGAACAAAGAGCTTGTAGCCATCTACACATTGCTGAGATGTACACAGGCCCCGTCTCCACCCTGCGACGTCATCTGCCGTCCTGAGCCAGTCACGCACTTCCCTGCCAAGCAAGGTGAAGCTCAGTGCTTTTTGCCAAGGACCCACTCCAGGTGAACGGAAGTAATCAGAGGTCCAGGTGCACAAGGTGAGACCATTGGCAGTGCCAACTGCACTGCAAGCTCTGGAAACATTGACTCCTGCAGAACGGGACAGGTATTGATTAGTTCAGTGGTTTTGAACTGTGTCCCTCAGAGCTCTAGCTGCCATCTTAGCTCAGGTGCTGCAGTGAAGACATGGCAAAGCAACTCCCTGGGACGCAGACTGCTGTCTTCTGCTGAGTTAGAGCAGCTGCATCAGACTGCGTGTACTGCGGGTGTGCAGCTGTCTTCATAAAGGGGCTCCAAAGCATGTTTAACATTGGGGTAGATAGTGGTTCTGCAAAATGCATCGTTTCCTAGATGATATCCACATGGATAACACCAGGGCTGGGGTCACATCATCTGCAGGTGCCGGGGACTGAACTAGAATGTGAGCTCCAGTTTAACTCTCAGCCTGATTTTTCTTCCATGTTCCATCTTTATGGTGGTTAAGATTATAGGATCTGATGTGAAATTGCCTAGGTTCACATCCCAGCTCTGTCACTTGCTAGAGCTATGGAACACAGGCAAATTACTCAATGGTTTTGTGCCTCATTTGTAACATGGGGATGATACATAAAACTCCTTGTACCAGCTGACACAGTTGAGCATTAAAAGTATTACTTTTGCCTTTGTTATGATGCTCCTCTCTCCTCTTCATCATCATCATCCAGTTGTCATCTGAAGGATCAGATTATTCAGCAAGTGGAATAGAGGGAGCCTTGACTCATTTCAAGACTCCTAAGGTATTCAACATACTCATGATTTCTTAATATCTGTAAACCTTGCAGATGGTTCATGTGCCTTAAAAACACAGACTGTTGAAATTCTACTGTAAGATACTAAAAGTTTCACAGAAACTTTAAGTGAACAGAAACTCTCATTTTTGTTTTGTTGATTTTACTTGCTCTTCCTATCTGTTCTGATCAAGGGCTGTGTCGGGCCTTGGTCGCTATCCTTTGCTCGCTCTGTGTCTGCTGATAGGGTAACCCTTACTTCCCAGTCAGGGAAAAGGAGGCTATGGAAGCTAAATGACTTTTCAGAGTTGCCTTGAATCTGCATATTCTTATATATTTGCATTTGGGAGTTAATGCTGTTATTTAAGATAAACAGCTCCTGGGTATTTCTCTAAGAATAGACCTAAAGAGCTGAATTTGCTTTTTGTTCACCATTTCAAAATTTTTTTTTCAATTCCTGACACTGTATATTACCCAAAGGGATGGGAGTTGAGCGATGGAAACGTGGAAAGTTGTTTTCTCTGGGGTAGAAAAGGGATGATGTCTAGGAAGTTTGCATATTTAGTAATCTCAAAGGCACAACATAATCACAAGTCACTATATAATTCAGCGTGACAAAAACGTATAGGCTTTTAATGTAATTCACTTCAGCGTAACTAGTGTTCACTGAGATTTTATAAAGTCAGCCTTGAGAAAGGAAAAGATGGCTAAGATGTTATTTCTACCGGTAAGGATTGACAAAACCCAAACTGGGATGTATGGTGGTTTTGTTGGTGAGGCTGAGAGGCTTCCCTTGGTTCATGGAAGAAGTTAGAAACTGTTTGCCTAACCCTACAAACTCCTGGCAGGAATGCCAGCACCGGGAGGAAATGAAGGGAGATTTTTGTCCACACTCCCCACTTTGGGCATCCTCTCTCCAGTCTGCATCTCAAGGACCCTTAATGTGCTCCTTGCCAGGAGTGTCTGATGCCTTCGAGTCCTCTTTCACCAGGAAAGGAGTGAACCGGTCCCTCTGTGGCCCTGAGATCCTCGGTCTGGCACCAGGGGTGGGAGGGATCGGAGCCTGGCTTCACTTAGCAAATGTGACCACCTACCCCCCACACCTGCTACAAGAGAGCTAATTTGAAATAAGGCCTGATGGTTTCAGAGATAAGAGACAAGTCCCTCTGTTCATGGTGCAGGAAACTAACACTGACTTTTGGTTTCTGTGAAAGCAGCAGGCCCACACCAGCTCTTACAAACATGTTAGGAAGACTTTTTACATCTAGGAATATGTTCACCGTAATGATCAGGCATTGAGTAAATCACTGTCTGGTTTCTCTGCAAGGGATGTCTGAATGAGGTCTGCACTCATCTTTCTAGTGGTTTATTTAAGAACATTTCAAAGTATAGGATGGAAAATATAAGTTAAATGATAAATATTATGGAAGATGAGTCCTTTAGCATGTACTTACACCATGTGTTCCATGTATTTTGCCTGTGTAGAAGTCCATGTGGAGTTTTCACTCTTCCTTTTTCCTGAGTTCTTTTTCCCACTGTACACATTCCCATCCAGGCTCAGCTCAATGGTGGGCTCTTCCGTGAAGACCTTCTTGATTTCTTCCGGCTCAGACACACTTTCTCTTACCTGACCAACTAACTAGAGTGCTTTAAAAAAGTAAACAGTGATACTGCATAAACTCAGAATAAGACTTTACTATAGGGCAGGTAATGTGATTTCTTGATTTTTAACAATAAAATAGCATTTCCTGTTATAACTAGAACCTCTGAAGGGATGCTGAGAGTTGTCTCCTTCTTTTCTTTTCACACTTGCAAAATAGCTAACATTTATTGATCTTTTAAAATCTATTCAACAATGTGCTAAGCATTTTTCATGCATAATCTTATTTAATCATGGCACCAGTCCTCAGAGACACATAGTCAGTTGTCTCCACCTCATGGATGAGAAGTTGTGCTTTCTCCTCCACCATAGGCAGTGAAGACAAAAAGGCCAGATTTTGATACTTTCAGAGATGTTGCTCTCAAACACCACAAGATGCTCCAGAGATCTACACTGTCTGATTCTATCTGGTATCAAGCAGACACTTATTAGATGCATATTTGGAGGTTTTAAGTTATATGAGAAATGTCTTTTGAGTCTTATAGAATTTGTGAAACTGTACCAGCTTCACCAGGAGGAAGTGTTTGGAGTTTCAGTTGGAGATCTTTCATGAGGGTGACATGTGAGCTAAATACTTCATTGTTCAGCTTGATATGCACCATCCCTCCATGACCCTAAGACACTCCTGGTTGGTGGCCAGGCCTGCCTGATAATCACACACAAGCACACATGCATATGCACATGTACACACATGGGATTCTCATCAGAGAGCAGCTACCCAAGCACTTATTATCATATCTCTGTATTTTGAAAAATAAAAGCATTTGAGACTTCTGATGTGTGACTCTTACTAGGCCCTTGAATTTTAAGTGGATTTCAAAAACTCATTTATTGCTGCTGCCCTGTAAAACTGGATCTCCTATTCTGTGCTGGGCACTGTCACTGTCACGCGGACAGCAAGCCAAGACTAGGATGAATTTGGCCCAGTGTCTTACTTGCCACGGGCCAAGGTTTAGGTAGGTTGTTGATTTTGTTTGGGATGGCCTTGAACGCACTTGATTCCCTTTTGCAAAGTGTCCAAGTGAGAGAGTGAATAGCAAATACCAAGAGGAAATGAGTGGGTGTGAGGAAGAAGCTCGTTTCCTGTGTGTGACTTTCACTGCCCATGGGAGGGGCTTTCTAGGACGCTAGCTGACCCAAGGCACACGGGCCTCACGTCAGCACCTGAGTGCTCTTCTCACAGAGTTACTGCAGGTTACAGTGGGCTCCAGAGGATGGCCTGGGCTCTCTGCCTTCCCCTCTTCTCAGCCAAAAGTGGAAGCCAGGCCGTCGTTGGCTCCTCGGTGAACATGAACAAAGAGGAAGGGACGCACAGGTCACCCCGCAGAGCGCTGGCAGGCCGGCCTCACTCAAGGTCAGGGATAGACAAATTGTCTGTCTTTTCCCTGGAGACTACACAGGAATCACAATAGAGAGCGGAGATCAGAAACAGGCACTCTGAGCTCTCGTCTGGACACCAGGCTTGTTTACTTGCCCTCACAGTTGGCCTGCACCATATTTAAAATTTAAATTAGCTGTTCTGATTTTTAAAAATCGGAACATTTTGCACTAAGAGAATAGGAACATGAAGCTGTACCTGGGAGAGCAGAAGTGGTACCCAGGTGTGCTGCTGATGACTGGAGCCTAGCAGGCCTGCGCTGAGAGCCGAGGGCTCGCTGAGGTGCTGGTGCCTGTGCGCCTCAGCTGCCCTGATGTGGACACACACCCGCTGTCCCTGGCTGAGTCACCCAGCTCATCCGCTCCTGAGCATCATTTCCTCAGCTGTGGAGTTGACAAGACTGGGTGTCAGCGGCCCTCTGTTCCAAGGAGAGGGGTTTAGGCCTTGAGGGGGCTGCCCAGAGCTGTCAGTGGTCCTGACACCTGGAGGAATGAGGTGAAGCCTCTGCTTTAGAGATGCCTTGCTGTTTGTGCCTGTCCCTGGGTTGCCAGACTAAACCCATATGAACCCTGTTTGTGAAGCGGGCACCCTTGCTACTGTGGAGGAGAAATGCGTCCTGGCAAGTGGCACAGAAGAGGAGACCCAGAAGTTCCCGAGGGGCAGAGCCATGCGGGTTTTGGGACCAACCATGCTGCTGTCTGGGGTTCAGGAGGAGGACAGGTGCTGGGGCTGCTGTCGCCAGAAGCGAGATTGGCTGATGATGGACCTGTTAGGATCATGGTCACCAGGGCAACTGAACCACAGCTCAGTCAGTGTCGTTCCAGGGGGAGACTGTTGTTCAGAATATTCTGCTTCCTTACTCCATTCCTTTCTTCCAAAGTGATAGTAGGTAATTTTTATATCCACTATTTCAAAATTTTTCTATGTAGTTATATACAAGTTATATATAGTCATATAGCTATATACAATCCTATACATGTATGAAGACAGCATTGTTCAAAAACATCACCTGGGTCATGTTATAGGTCATGCTAAATAATTTTCCAAGAAGTGTCAGAGCCTTGCATCTTGAAGAAACACATCTCAACACATATGTCTCTCTGTGATCTTTTAATTACAGCACAGTGTTCTGCCATATGCATGTATCATGGCTTATTTACATGTCCTGTAATTCATGGACAGTTAGCTTGTTTTTGGTTTTTTACTGCTCTGAATAATGCCACAATGGACATTTTTGCCCTTCCTCTTTGCGAAAATATACAAGTCTTTCTCTAGAAAACATTCCCCAAATTAGAATTGCTGGTGTAAAATACACGCATGTAAAATTCTGATAGCTACTTCAAGTTTGTTCTTCCAAAAAGCTGAACCAATTTACTCTTTGCCAGTAGGGTAAAGACTAACTCTTTCCCCGACTCCCTAAATGAGTATTATCAATTTTTTTTGCAGTGCTTTTAAATATTGTGCATAAGAAAGCAAAATCCATTGTTATTCTAAATAATATCATTGATTCCCCGCTAAGTGGAGCTTGTGCGCTGGCTGGTGGGCACCTGGCTTCCAGCTCCCTGTGTCTGAGTGTCACTTTGACCTCCTGTTTCAGGTGCTCACTACCTCACCTGCAGGATCCAGGAGTGTGCCGAGACCACTCGCAGTGGCCCTTTTGCCCGCTCCATTGACATCAGCTCCCTGGTTGTCCAGGATGAATATATCTTCATTCAGGTGAGTGCAGAAAATGGGAGGAAGAGAAGAGGATTGTGGGAGTGAAATCAGCTGCCTGCTGGGAAAGTGAAAAAGGTGTTCCTCCGCCAGGCAGTGAAGGGGCAGAGCTAGGACACATTCCCTTTCACAGTGGTGTCCTCAGGACAGCTCAGCCCTCTGTGGCAAAATGAAGGTGTTAGGGGCCCCTGTCCCTTCCAGGGGGCTTCAGAGGTCCTCAGACTCTCCCATCAGATCTCACATTTTGGAAACAGAGCTATCTCCATATAACTAGGTCTTGGGCTAGCGTTTGAGGTTATTCAAAGTCAAATGTCTAATCGTCTTCGACTTTAAGGTAATTTATTAAAGTCATGTTCTATTTCTATCCAGAGTGACTTGTCTAACTTGAAAATGAAAATCCTCACTCAATTAGGAATCTCCAGGGCTTCCATTCTGAAAAGCAAAGAACTCACTAAATCTTTCCCTCTTCCCCTTGCTGGCCTTGCCCTCAAACGTGAGTCACAAATCCGTTACTTCCAGGAAGATGACTCTTAGAGAAAAGGAGACAGAACTTAACATTTTCAAGCAGACAGAGGGAGCTGCTTCTGAGGTTTTGAGTGCTGTGACTTCTACTAGGTCCTGCGAGGAGGAGGAGGAGGGCAGAAGAGAGCAAACAGTGGGGGAAAAGAAAGATGACCCTCACCGAGGGGCTGCACCACTGTTCGTGCCTGCAAGCTCGGGTAACAGGTCCAGCTGGGCATTGCCCGGAAACCTTGAGTTTCTCCACTCTGCTTTTCCATCATCTTCCTTTCCGCTGTTTTATAGACTGTTTCCCACAGCAACCCACAAGCTAAAATCATTCAATTATGTCTCAGGTGATTCTTTTTATTTGATCCTCCTTCTTAGAATCTCCACTCACTGCTGTTTTCTCTTCGCAAAAGCTTTTCCACAGCAGAAGCGCACATGCTGCATCAATGTTCCAGTCTGACTGCCCTTTCCTTCATAGTAACACTGGTTGTAATGATAAACCATCATGGAGTTGTCTGTGGGAAACATGACTTAAAGCTTGAGATGACCACACTATCTCTTTGAGTTGTGTAAAGTTTTCTGCAACTCTGCAGGTAGATAAACAAAATTTTAAAGTTCTCCTGAAACATTTCTTTTCATATTAGAGTAGAAGTAGTTCTTCAAAGTCAGCAACATTTTGCTGCACTTGAGACAGACCTGAGGTCTCACCATGCAGTAAAGAGTGATTGATGCCCAGCTCATCTGAGGCCTCTGTTCTGCATGCTGGGATTCAGATGATGACCACAACAGAGACCCTACCTTACTAATTCCAGGGGGCGGGGGAGGGATGTGTCCAGTGGCCAGAGCCAGCATTTTCTGAGACTGTGGTTTTGCCATCCTTCGCTGTAAGATCTTGGGCCGTGCTTCATTTGAATCACGTAGGGCTGGGGATTTAGTTCAAGTGGTACAGTGCCGACCTTGGACACACAAGAACCTGAGTTTGATCCCTGGTACTGGAAAAAAAAAAATCCAAAGAATATCACTGTAACGTCTACCTCCTGGATTTCTGGGAAGATTCCATTTGTTAATTATATTTGCAGAATGCTGAAACAATGCCTAGAACCTAGTGGTGTATGAGTACTTGGTATCTTTCTGTCCTCTTGTATCATCTACTGACCTGTCTACAGGCTGTACAAGGTTATATATAACAAGTGCTATGGAAAGAAATGACTATGAATGCTGGGGCGGGAGAGGTGTTGCTCTTTCAGTCAAGGTCTCCAGGAAGGGCCTCCTGGAGCCGTGCCAGAGGCCACCTGGTCAGCAGGGGATGGAGAACCAGGGTTGTTGGGCTCTGAAGAACCTTGATGAAGCTCCATGTGGGGGACAGCCAGGGATTCGGGGCTGGGAGTAAGAGGAGAGGGGGCAGGGAGGTCTTGGCTTAGTGTGTACATTGGATGGTTGTTGCATATGGCGATATCCTGAAATCACAGAGCGCAAATCATCAAGGCCATAAATACTGATACAAAAGAGAGCAATCCAAACCATGGGCCCAGGGTGCTCTGGAGTTCACAGTTCAGGGAGAGGAGAAGGGACCAGCCAGTGAGGCCTGGCCAAGAGCGGAGGCTGAGGTCAAAAGGCAATAGGAGGCATTGAGAAACATGGATTAATAATGTCTCAAGTAGTGCCAAAGACCATTCGCTGGAAAATAATATTTGCAACTATCAGTTACTCAAGACAGACGTTAACAGAATGAGACGAAGTTGCAGGTGACAGTAGCACAGGTACTTTGGGATGTGGGTGGTTTGCGCCCATGTTTAAGTAGCCCTTCCCTTGGCGGTGAACTTGGGGATTGTACTGGGAAAGAGAACACATGTGCCTGAGGAGAGACAGCATAGGCTGCGTGTTAAATCATCGTCAGTTCCTCAGCTCTCCTCATGTGGTCTGTTGTCTTTGTCTTTGGATGTGTTCCTTCAATAATATTTACCTTTCTGTAACATACTGAATCTTCTATTTTCGGACTATATCCATTGATACCCTCATGTTAATGACTATAAAATTAATGCATTTCTATGCATTTCAGTTTCTTCTCACCTCTCAAACTTCTGCCATGCAGCTTTGATTTATTATAGTATTTTCTAGTGTTCCACTTACTGTCTTAAAATGTAATTCTGTTAGATTGCAGAGCTTTGTGAGGCACTCCTGAGGAAATGTGTGAAATAGGAGTGTGTGTTTGTGACTGACCTCTCCACCCTCCCTACCCACTGTTAGTAATGTGTATGTATAGCACCTGCGTCCCTCGCTGCATGGCTTTGCCTGCGCTCATTTGGTCTCTGTTTGGAAGTGTACATGTTCAGCTGTCCCCACCGGTCCTCTTTTCTAGTTTTCCCTCTTCAATCTTGGTTGTTTGAAGTTTGCCCTTTAGAAAAGTCTTTGGGACTGGCTGATTCTTAAATGTTGGAAGTATTTGTTGATCCCCTTTCTATTTAATATTATACTCAACTGTGTACAGTTGTGTATGAGAATTTTGCTCCATTAATTTTCTGAATGTTAGTATGTTGGGTCAGTTTGTTATTTTCCTCTCTTAGGTGTCTTGTCTTGTATTTTTGGTGAGTTTTCATTTTTGTTTGTTACCTTTGATGACTAAACACCCTTTTGTCTTTGTACTGAATACCAGTGTATGTTTTGTGGTTGGCATGTTGTGTCAATCTTTTTCCTTACAATATGAGTCTCTTTCATTCAATACATTCAATTTTTTTTTCATTCTCAGTTTCACCTAAGTTCTGTGGCATATCTTGAACTGCTTGTTTTATTTCAGTTGTGTTGCTTCAGCTATTTTGTAGCCAAGGCCAGGAAGTACATACTAGACAGGAAAGAACAAAGAACATTTCTTCATCCCATCCCCATTTGTGTGAGCTGAGTACAATAAAGTATAAAGACAACCGTATACCATTCTGGTGTAGGTATTTGGTAGTGTCCAATATCCAGGTTTCATTTTACATAGTTTTTCTTTTTTCCTGCCTTCCCAGCTTTTCTGAACTTTGCCACCTCATATTTTTTCTCTTTCTTGTTATCTCAAAATATCTTCCCTGAGCTCCTGAATTTCTCTTTCAGCCTCCCAAGATAGGTTATTTTTAATCATAGCAAACTGGTCACAATTTTCACTTGCTCTGTGGAACCCTATTTGGGTTCATGTCTTCCTTCCCCTTTTGTCTTTTGCTGTATTATTTTATAATTGTTGTATTTTTATCTTTATGCTTTTAACTATTCCTTTTTTGTTTTTTAACTGCTGAGGTTGAACCCAGGGATTTCACACAGCTCCATCTCCAGCCCAGTGTGCGAACAAACTTACGATCCTCCTATGCCAGCCTCCCAAAGTGCTGGGTTTATAAGGCGTGCACCACCATGCCTGGCTTTTACTTGTTTTCTAGTGACCTGAGTGCTTCTTTCACAAACTACTCCAGGAGGCTTATTTTAGTCATAGATCAAGACTCTGCTTCTACTTATCCAATCCTCTTTGGCCTCTTACCAAAAGGCCATCTGAATCAAAGACGTCTATTTTGTTTCTCTTGTTGAAGTGGGTTCTTATCATAAGGTAAACCACCTGAGACCCAATATATACGGTTTCCTTCCCACATATATTGTATTTCAGGGTTAAATTTTCATTAAGTAAGAGTTTGCATTTCTCTTTCTTGCTTACTCTGTTGCTCTGAGATGATTTATGAGAGGAAAAGGAGAAAACACTATTATTACTTGGCTATTTAAAACCATTTATAAATCCTTATCGTGTGCTTTCTGAAGTGTTGCAATAGCTTGCTAACTGATTTCCTTGCTCCCAGACTAGCACACTGACCCCTGGTTCATTCACAACAGTACTTCTAGAGTCATCTATTTAAAATAAATGTCAATGTTCTACTTTCAGTGGCTATTCATCACCTATGGGTGAAATCCAATTTCCTTATCATTACTTCCAAGAACTTCTGCAGATTGGGCCCTACCTACCCCATCGGCCTCCTGTGAATTCCATATGTGCACCCATTTCCCGTACACCTTCCTTTTCTTATCTATGGACCTCAATGATTTTAGTCTTTGCATACATACTTGCCATTCTTTGCCTCATATGCATTTCTAACAAACATATTTTTTCCTTCTAAGAAGGCCCCTTTACCGGAGAAACCCATTCTCTAAGATTCATTGTAGATTATAGCTCCTATATGTAGTCTTCCCTACCTGCCCTGAGCCTGGCCCTCTCCTTATCCATTTGTTATGTCTGCCCAGCTAGATCTGGAAACGCTGAAAGGAAACGGAACTACATCTTATTCATCACTGTTTTTCCTGCACTTAGTATAATGTCTGGTACTCAATAAATGTTTGTTGAACTGAATTAAACTGAAAAGATAAGACCCTGTCGTTATTTTCAGGGACTGGAGTGAGTTATCTTTTCCAGGCAAGGGAATTATGTTTCTGCAGCTAACAATACAAGACAACTTAGGGTAATTGGCAGCTGCTCACTGCATAAGAAATGCCCAGAAGTAAAATGTCTTTGTGTTTTCATAAAATTGCTGTCCAGGAATTGCCCGGTGTGTTTACAGTGCCCTTTTGGTATCTGCTCATTTAAATATATTAGAATACATTCTGCCCCATCAGGAACAGTTACATCACGGTGTGACGGGAGCTGTATTTGTGGGAAACTCTAAGGGAGGGAAGAGCCTGGCCACAGTGTTAGTTCTGGCTCTTTGAGGGCTGCAGAGACAGCTCTGAAGATAGGTGAAGCCTGGTGGTGAAGGAGAGAGGCATCCTGCACAGAGGGAAAACGTGGGCCAGGGGAGGGCGTTGGGGAGAAGAAAAGGAGAGAAAGGAGCTGGGATTCTCTGTCCAAGATAATCTGGAGTTGTGTGAGGAAGTGGATTGTCAGGAAAAGAGCTAGAAAATTTTCTCAAAGAGGTAAACTTCTTTTTCCTTTCATTAAATCTAAATAATTCTGTGGGGCTCTTTTTTTTTTTTTTTTTTTTTTTGAGACAGGGTCTCGCTTTGTAGTAGTCTGGCCCTGAGCTCACTATAGAGCCCAGGCAAACCTCAAACTCAGCAATCCTCTTATCTCTGCCTCCCGAGTGCTGGGATTACAGGCATGAGCCACCACGCCTGACACTGTGGTATGTGGTATTGATTGTTGGTGGGTGTGAGTCTCCATGCCCAGCATTGTATGTGGTTACTGGGGATCGAACTCAGGACCTTGCACTTGCGAGGCAGGCACTGGAACCACTGAGCTAACCCTCCGGCCCTGTGGGGCTCTCTTTATAGCTACTGGAAAGCCTAGAACTAATTTTGTATCATTTTAGCAGCTCCTTTACATGAAATTTGATGGTGTGGTCAGTTTTCCCATTTCTTTCTTCTCTACCATTGGTCATTTCTGGTTACTTGCCTGCTTTCTGTAAGGTTCTTGGGCTTATTTTGTGGTTATACATGAAAAAATATTTGGAAGTCATTTCAGATAATTGGAAGCCACTTGCAGTAGTATGAATTTTTAGTCATCTTGTAGCATTATGAGTTTGGAAAACTGAAATGAAGATCATCAGTGCAGGCTTTGTGGAGAAAGAAGGTTGTGAGCTTGGTGATCAGTATCTACCTCAAAGCTAGGAAAGGGGAGGCGTTTTCATCATGTTCATTGGAATAAGGCTGCCTCAGAGGGCTTAGTCATCACAGACCAATGGAGCAACTCGTGTGGCTTATCTATGACATTACATCAAGGTAGCAGGATAGGTAGCCATTTGCCACCCCCAGTGACCTGATACCCATGAATAATCTTGGGAAAGCTACATCACACCTCATCTTGAGTCTAGCATCTCCAGGGAGTATCACCAAGGCAGAGCTGGACTCAGAGTCCATAACAGACTGGCCTTGATAGGGAATCTTACAGAAGTGGATTATTTTCTTTATGCCTGACATTTGAGCAAGATGAGCCTACAGGTCTGACAGTAAGCATATTTCCATTTGATGGGCTGGGATGCTGCCAAGTACACTGCTTTTTGTAAGGTTCTTGGGCTTATTTTGTGCTTATACATGAAAAAATATTTGGAAGTGGGGTCACAGAGGTGTGACCTTGGGTATTACATCTGGTCCTGGCCCTTTCTAGCCCTGTACCTCTTCTGTACTTCTCAGCTCTCCTCTGCCAACACCCTCTACCTGATGTTTCTGCCTTGGAGCCCGCAGACCATGGATGGAGTGAATTCTTTGAAACTATGAGCCAAATAAATGTCTCCTTTGGGTGTGGGTGTCGGGTATTGGGTTCCATCAGCAGGAAAGCTGATTAGTACAAGGAACTTTGTTAAAGTTTGGTAAAGTGTGACTTTGAACTTTTGAAAGTGCTGGTATCTTACATTTGGTTCGGTGTTGAGATCATACTCTTGAGGAAAAAACAAAAGCAAAATTCACAATGAAAGAGCCCAGTCTATCCCTTCATCTTTCCTACTCTTATATACAAAAGTGCAGGTTTTAGCAATTTCATACTGAGTCTCGGGAAGCAATGGAGGAGCTATACCACTGAGCATTTATCCAAAGAAATGAAATCAATATGTCAAAAAGACATCTATGTTTCCACATATATTATAGCACTATTGATAATAACTTGGGAATGGAACAACCCAAATGCTTGTCCACTGAAGAGCAGATAAAATACATGGTCTCTGTACATAAGGAAATATTATTCAACCAGAGAACATGATGTTCATGGAGAGCACCATGTACAAGGAAGTCAGCCAGGCAGGGAAAGCCAGGTATTGCATGATGTCACGCTGTGTGGTATCTGGAAGGGTGGATCTGGAGAAGGTCAAGGGCAGGATGGCGGGTACTCGAGGGAAGACCAAGGAGCAGGGGAGACAGAAGGGGTTGATTGTGGGCACTAAGTTGCAGCCATACAAGAGCAGGAACTTCCGGTGCGAACTGTGTGACGCGGCGGCTGTGGGAAGAGTAATGATCTACCCACTCCAAATCTATGAGGAAGGATTTGTCTTCACCAGGAAGAAATGTTAGATGTTTAGGAGACAGTTAGGCTCACCCTGAATTGAGCACGGTACAGTTTAGACGTTCAAGCAGGCACCACATGCTACCCTATAAATATGTACATTTTGCATGTTTATGTATCGTTTTGAAAAAGAAGTAAGATATTTCAAGTTAGCAGAGAATGTCTATGAGAGTTGTTCTGCAGGCTTCCCAGCCCTTTATAACACAGCAATTCTGATATTATGGGCTCTGTATATTGAGGATGTTAATACTTTCATTTGACAATGGGATTCTAATGTTTGAAAACCCCTGGTTTTTGTACTGTAATTCACTACCTGGGCCAAAGGCCAAGTCTTTTCATTGTGGACAAAGAACCACTAGGAATTCACATGGGATCCAGGGCCATATCTTTTCTCTGCATAGAAATAAATGCAATATATGTATTTCAAAAACTCACGTAAAATAATCTCTCTCTAATGGTATTCATTAATTAAATTAATCAAACATCTCCCTATGACAATATTTTTGCACAGAAATTATACCTTCTCTTATTTGCTGCGATGAAGGAAAACTCCTGTGACCAATTATGATTTCCCTTTTCTGGATATGTTATTTTAATCCTATCTTTATCTTGTGTGTTGTAGAAAGGTCTGTGTGAATCTCACATAGCTCCTGCAATTTAGAGAGACCCAGAAGGTTCATCCTCACCTTTTATTTCCTGATGGAGAGGCCAGGTGGCCATCTAAACGGTTTTGCCTGAGGGGACCTTGGCTCTGACTCCCCATGGTGAGCTGGAGCTGGTAGAAAGTTTTGAAATGTGCTAATCTGGTAAGGATGTTTCTGTCAGGGCCTGGGGTTTCACAGTGGACCCAAAGGAGCTGATCCATTCCAGAGGAGCCCTGTAGTAATGGTTACAGAGAAGTCTGCCCAAAAGACCCCCGTTCCACATGGCTACAAGAGAAAGAGGCTCCCTCTGTCGTGCAGGGGCCTGAGGCCTTTAAGTTGATTCTGCATCCTGAGACAGGATGGTGAAACATCCTGCATTTTGTCCTATGGAGGAGCTTTCCTAGTGAGTATTCTAGAGAGCAGGCAGGCCAGGTGGCAAGGGGGAAATTCGCCTGTGATTGCACGTCCAGGGAAGAGACAGGAACAGGGCCCATGTCAGCCCGCACAGGGGACTTGCACGCCAGCAGGAGGTTACTGAAACCCTGTGCTGCTTTGCACTGAGAGGTCATCCTCCATGTGAGAAGGACACAGTCCCTCGGGGAAGAAACTGTCCTGCTGCACGCAGCTCCCTTCATTAGAAAAGGGTTTAATGCCAGCCTATCTTCAGTATCTAAACTAAGAGAGAAAAGGCCCAGATGCATAATTAAGATACAGATAAAGTAGTAGAAAGGCAGAGAAAGAAAGATTGTAGAAATGAAGGTCACCTTGATACCACCGGAGCCTCTCCACATGGCCCCGGATGCCTTTGTTCCTAAGCACAGGGTCACACTTCCCCAGTGCTCCTGACCTGAACCCTGATTGCCTGGAGGTGACCCCCAGCAGCCTAAACACCCAGGAGAAAGAAATGGGTTGCATTAACTGAAAGCAGGGAAAGCACAGAGGCCCTAAAGACATACCCGAAGCCCGAGCCTAGAAGGGTTTGTACAGATTCAAGATGGGATAGACTGGCTGCCCAAGCCAGTGCCACCCACAGTCTCCAGCTAAGCCACAACAGGGAGTCACTCCCTGAACCTTGGGGAACCTTGGTAAGAGCCAGGTGGACAGAGAGCTCCGTAGAGCTGTGTGGTTGCACCCAGGGCCACGTTCAGCTCCTAGAAAGCTTTGCAGATGGAAGAGGGAAGCAGTCTTGCAGTAATGCTGGACAGGAGACAGTGGTGCATACAGGTCCCAGGCTGACTCCAGTACACCATGAAGCCAGACCACTCAAGTTACCATTGATTTTTAAGAATTTATGTGTCTAAGCATAGAAAAACAGTTCTAAACGTGGGGAGCTGCTACAGGAGTACTGTTAGCAACGGCTGCAAGATGCCACTTAACAGGTGTCTCTTGAGCCCCCTAGACCTGTGTCAGGTGCAATAAGACATGGCAAGGGCAGATGTTGCACTGCTCTCACACAGTTTGTGATTCAGGGAGCTGAATTCAATGGACTGGTGGGACAAGTGAGAGGTTAAACTCATGGCTGTCATCGGGGAGCTGCCACCTACCAGCCCCGGAACACTGGACATGCTGTTTGGACTCTCAGAGTGCTAATCTCATCACTGTGGAATGGAATCATGCTCCTTGCCCTGTACAAATTGGAAGGTAGCTGTGAGGATCAAGGGAGACAATAACGACTCTGAAATGCTTTGAGAGTACAAAGCCCCACAGAGTGCAGGAATCAGGAAACTAATCCACACGCAAAAATCAGCCTCATTATTTTGTATATGCACATCTTCTCTTAAAGGTTTTTATAAGCCTATCACACAAAAGACTACTCAGTGTCTTCTTAGGATTCCCTTTTAATCATTCATGGATTCAGTTCATGGATCAACATGTACGTGATAAAACCCTCCCACATAGCATCCGTGGTACTAGCTACCAAGCAAACCGGCTGATCATGATCTTTATGGAGCTGTTGATATTCTTGGGTATAATCATCTCTCCAGACTCATAGCATCTCAACCCCCTGCTCACCTGGGCTTTGATACTTCATTTTAAGATCCTGTTTTATGTGCCATCCTGCCAGATAGAGAAAGCCCCAGTGGAGTGGCGACTATGTGCCTGATAAATTGTTATCTTTGTGAAAGCAGAAAACCCTGAGGCAGAAATTAATACAGTGTAATTATTCAAATAAAAATTATTTGGTGATAGTCTAAATGATGTTAATTTGTTCTTAATGGGCAAGATTTTGAATGTTAAATAAATAGCAGTTTCATCGTTAGGGACACAATTATAGGACAGAAGCTTAAAGGGAAATGTGAGAGGTTCAAACAAAACTTTAAAGGAAATCCAATAAAGACATCTTCGGGTGCATATTGTTAAAACACTTTCAGAATCTTAACTAGGAGCATTTCCAACAGCCCACACAAAGCGGTTCTTTAAATAGCTGATGGTAGGGACGTGAGCTTCTAAACACGGGATGGTTTCAGCAGCTTGATTTAAAGCTGCTATTAGTATTTGAAATAAATACAGCTAGGGAGCTGATTAGGACTTGACGGTGCCCAGTTTGACCTTTGGGCCGTGAATTGTGCACTGCATCTCAAACCCCTCTCTCCTCAGTCACTATGGCACCAAGGTCCTCTCAACTGTGCCGAGAGTCTCTTGCTTTTTGTCCTGGCTCTGAGACCCCTTAGTCATTCAAGCACGATAGAAACCTTTCTGTGTCAAGAGCCTGTGGGGCACATGACCAGTGAGAGTCCTTAGCTTGAAGATACACTGTCCTCCCTCAGTCACCTGGAGGGTGATGAGCACGTCCGTGGGATTCTCAGTAAGACGGAGCTGCCTTTCCTCACATGGGCAGCTAGTTCCGTGATCCCCCCTTGGCTGGCCGCCTCTCTTCATTGCTACTTGCCTGATTCCTGGCACAGTCCTTAAAACAAAAGCTGCTTGTACAAAAGCTCTTGTCAGGTTCTTGAAGGGAGCCTAACTCAAGACAACCTTGAAAGGAGGAGAGTCATTGCTCTGTACCCTAGTATTGTGGGTGGAGTGTACTATCCGAGAAAAGCAGAAAACGTCCATTCCTCAGTCCCAACACTCAGTCCCTCCCTGAGACCTGGCTTGATCATCATTCCTCCCCATATCTGTAAAACTGCTCATATCTGTTTTAGACTTCCTCTTGATATTTACAAATATCTTCCATGTTTAAATAACAAAACAGCCACTGACCCCCGTGCTCCTCTTTCTGAACGTCCTATCTCTCATTTACAGCCGACTTTCCCCAGTACTGTCTGTTTTCATTATCCCACTTCTCATTTCCCTCTCCCTATAACCCACTTGAGACTGACTCCTGCCTCTTCCACTCCACTGAAATTGCTTTTGCCAAGTTCATCACAGATGTCTTTGAATTATATCCAGACTATGCCTCTCTGTAATTAACTCAGTTGACCTGTCTGTACCTCGGGGACCCTCCACTGCTCCCTCTGTCCTGGAGCACTCTCCTCCGTGGCCGTGTTGGCCTTGGACAGCCCGGGTTTCCTTCCTGCCTCTCCAGCTCGCTCCTTTGCTACACAGGTGCCTCTTCCACTGCCTATCTTTGTGCAGAGTCCTCCAAGTACTCCTCTTCAGTCTTCTCACTGTATGCTCCCCACCCAAGTGCTCCCGTCTCATCTACTCTTTAGGGTCTGGTACTATCATAGGCTGCTGCTCTGTGTCTTCCTGCTCCCTTTTGAGTGCTGAAGAGAGGCTGTAGGAAGGGTCTTTGTTCACAGGCATGGCAGTATCCTCACTCTATTTAGAGCTTTAATGTGTGTGTCTCTGATAAATTATTAAGACTTACTTCTTCCCAGTAGCTCTAATGAAGGTCCATGAACATTACAATCCCTGTTGCTTACTAGGTAAATATAACAAGGAATGTTTTTGTTTAATCTCAGAGAATGGTGCTGTAATTTGCCATGTGTTAAGACATATTTGCCTTCCTAGAGGTACATGGATGGGATATTTTCCAGCTTACAGGCATTAAACTGCTTTCAGTTTGCATTTTGCCTCATAGTAATTGGTCATAGCTATGCAGAAGACTGCATGACTGTGACAGACCAGGAAGATGGTCTTGTTCCTCTTGCCCACAAGTGCATTGGCAAGAGGCGGCATCCATCTTGCTGTGTGGCCACTTTGAAGGAGTTATGGTGCTTGTCCAGGCATCTCCTGTTAGAAGCACAGGAAGTCTGAGTCCAGCACAGGAAGCATTTGCTCTAACAGGCCATAGGAGTTTCACTTATCCTAAAATCCTGAGGTCAGCCGCAGAGCTCTCAGCCTCTTCTGCTGCTTAGCAGTGGTCAGCTATTTCTACAGCAATGATTCCTCAGAAGGTTCCTGCCACCCAACCACACCCCTGCCTCACCCACTCATCAGCAAACAGAGTTGTCACGGTAGGAAGAAGACCTTGCATTTCTTTACCGCCAAACTTATGTCTGGCACGAGTGTGTTTTATGGGGTCTAATAAAATTTAATCTGCACAAGCTTTTCCTGTGTTAGATGTCACCGTCTTTATTTCTCCATGGAGAAATTAGAATCTCAGTGAAACTTAGAGCCATTGTCTTTTGTCTACAGCTCAGGAAATGACAGGGTCAGGGGAAGACCTCAGGGTTGTCTGAATTCTTAAAGGGTGACAAAAGAGGACAATGATCTGCTTCTCATTTCTTGTTTTACGTGAGCACAGAATAACTGGGGTCCCCAGAAACTTCCCTGGGTGAGTACGAGGATGACTCCTTGAGCGCCTCCCAGCCCTTGGGTTCAGGTCAGGGCAGCTGTGTCCCCAACAGGCGCGCTCCCCAACCCAGCCTCCTTCTGCTTCTGCAGCATCAGCCAAAGGCCTCATGGGACTCAGTACATGTAGCCCCTGCCTCTGAGAGCTGTTCCGCAGGTAAAATCAGAGGGTTCGTCAAATGTGAATCACCAGGGTGCCCGGTGGGGATGGGAGACAGCGGGGTTCATCGTCCTTCACTGCCTGCATCTTTCCTTCCATCTCTGCTTCCTTGGACTCACTGCCACACACCATTTAGCTTCCAAGATGATTCGGGCCCAGAAAAGGGGCTCGATTCCAGCACCCTTGTAGGATTTGGAGGACTGTTAGTCGTGACCTGGCTGGGGTCCCCTCCCCTTACCTGCCACATCCCCTGCACGTCCACAACACCCACTGTGCCAGCCCAGTTCCCAGGAGAACGCCCTCACTGGAGCCTTCCCCATTAAAGATAATTATATTGCCATAAAACAACAGCCCTGGTAATGAAGGCGATTGGGTTGTTGACTGAAAAGCACACTATTAAGTCCAGTTTTCTTCCCATTACCATTCTAACTAGAATATATACGTCTATTAATTTCAGAGTTTCAGCTGCTAAAAATTTTAATCGCTCTGCCTTTAAATCCATTACTAGCTAATAGTGTAAACAAACATTTTGGATTTCTGCAAGCAGTTTTTGGGAATATGACTGCTGTGAAACCTGTGGTCGAGCAGAGTAGGGCTTCTTGGCACTTCATAGTGCAGAACTGTCGATTACTCAAAGCTGGATTTAATTAAAGATCTTCTATCTACTGAGAGTGGCGACAGGTCCAGTCTGAGATAGAAGCACTGATTCATTCATTCACTTGGTCATTTTATAGTCATTCACTGAGCCATTTTTGTTCTAAGAAAAGGTCCTGTGTTCTAAGAAAAGGCCCAGAGCGGGTGGTCGGGCAGTGGTGCCCATGTGCTGTCTAGTCTTGGTGAAGATATGCACTGTGTGCTGTGCCTCTCTGGTGAGTGAGCGTGGGCCTCTGTGAGATGGGCGCTTCCTGACCAGGAGCTTCCCAGGGAAGATGCCTGGGAGAAGCAGGGCTCCAGCCTTTTGCCAGCTGAGACTTACTGGGGGTCCAGCTTGAAAAGAAGCCTGTGCTTCAAGGAAGAGAACCTTCAGCGGCAAGAGACTGTGCACTGGGCGAGAGGACAAGGGCGAAATTCAAATCGAGCACCAGCCTTCCTGTGGCCCCTTTCGCAGTGATGGGCCCTCACAGTCCCTCCTGGGCCCAGTGCCCTCTCGAAGTGAGAGGGTTGCATTGCAGATCGGCCCTGATCTCCCTCTGTGGGCCCCACTGCATGCTGTTCTCTGGCAAATGGCTACAAGGACTGGGAGCTGGAGCTGGCTTCGAAGGTATAGGGACAGATGGCTTCACTGCCCAGATGGCCTCTTCTTCTCCCCAGTGGGGACACAGGGCACCTCTAGAGAGCCGTGGGGACCCACCTTGGCCAGCGGCGCCCCTCTGGTCCACAGCTCTGCTCATGGTGCAGAATAGCTGGGGTCCTGCTCAGCATAGTGCCACATCTTGTCTCTGTGACATCGGATGATGCAGTTTAATCTGAAGATGGGGAGGACACAGCCAGGCCCTCAAGGGAACGGCTGGACCCACCACCTTCCTCATGCCATGCACAAGACAGAGATAACACAGTGAGGAAGAAGTAAAAAGGCACAGGTTGTGATCCCTAGAGGTTATACATATCTGAGAAATAAATATTCAAATAAGAAAAACATAGTTCCTGTTGTAAGAGGGTTTATAGTCTGGGGGGATAGAGCTAATATACAAGCAAAATGGTAAATCAGAATAATAGCATTATGGTGATAAATCCGCGAGCAAATATATATATAATGGCAAGAGACAGTAACAGGAATGTGTTCACGGATTTATCCAGCAAGTCCCTCCACACAGAGTTCTGGAGGCTCCACTCCCTGGAAGCCGCAGCCCTTCGCTCCGGTCACTGTGCTGAACGAGATGAACCACCCTTGTCTTTTGATGAGAGTTTACAATCGAGAAGAATCCTCTCCGATAGTTGTTGGGAAGCAGACATAAATGGTGTTCGTACATATTAAAGCAGATCTTATGCAGTGGGTGTGAAAGAGGTCCAGACCATGTTTCTGAAGCGAAGACACTGGCAGTGATTGTGAGACTGGTGGACAAGTGCTTCTCTTCCTTCCTGCTTCCTCGATTGGGAGTCAGAAGGTCTGAACAGAAATCGATGCCTGCAATTTATTTTTAACTTCTTCCTCCTTAGCCAGGATTGATTCTGCCTTTGTGATCAATGGCACAGACAATAGCTCCACGTCCTGAGCAGCCGGTGGAGTGCTCGGTCCCGTCCACACCACATCTATCGAACAGAACATTAGAGGCTGATTATGAAAGTAATAGGACGAAGATGTTTAGAGGGTGGGCCCGATTATCCCAGGGAGGGATGCGTGCAGACAGGGGACTGCTGTGCGTAAAACTAGAGCCTGGGAGCACAGCAGGCAGCCAGGGGTGGGTAGCAGGGCACCTCCCTGTCCCAGGGCAGAGCCCAGCGAAGGCCAGGCAGAGAGGAAGAGGCTGAGGACTCGTTTCCTGCTCACACAGCTCTTCCCCTGTCCCCCTCTGCTCTCCCTTTCCCCTTCTCTTACTATTTTAACCTTAAGGTAGCAGCCTGCTTGACTCAGAACTGCTGCAAAGCAGCTATTACAAAAAACAAACAAAAAATGATTGGCTTTTCTCTCTGTGCTTCCTGGGCTTCCGGGGTCCGATTCTAAATCCCCATTCTGGTCCCCTCCTTTCCTTCTCCTCCAGCTTGTGTTTACTGGGAATTGATTTCACCTTTCCCTCCACCCTTGTTGCCTCCTGAGATGTGATTGTGTCCAGTTTCTTGCCGCAGAGTGTGTTTGGAGGGGACCCGTCCTGTGGGGAGCTCTCCACGGTGGCTCGGGGTGCAGTAGAAACAGAGCCGTGCTACCTGCCCCCAGCTGCAGCAAGGAGAACTGCAGTGGGTGCTCTGCTGTGGTGATGCTTGTTCCCTCTCTGTGCCCCATGACGTGGAGAGGTATCAGTGGTGCTTTCTTCTTCCTTTCTTACTTACTGAAGTGTCTGCCAAGGTACTCAAACACGACTCCTCTGCATAGACCGCACACTTTATCCCCAAAGAAGTTGCGTCTTTACCACGAGTCTTTCACTCCTGGCTAATGTTCTCCATTCCTGATGATTCCGTCATTTTTGGAGAAGCAACTGCCGATCATAGTTACAGCTAACAGTGGCTGAGCCAAGAGCATGAGGTAGGTTTACGTGAGAGCAGATTGGGTAGTCCTGACACCCGGCAGACCAGCCTTAACCTTCTGTCACAGGCGAGGCACAGGAAGGTTAAGCCATTTCCCCAGGTCACACAGCTTCCTGTAAACGCCCAAGGGGAGGGTTTGAGCCAGGCAGTTTGACACAGAGCCTTGTTCCTCAGCCTCTGCCTGGTTCTGTCCTTCGATGAGAAAGGTCACCACAGCGTACACCTTATGCCTGAGGCCAGTTGGGTTGGGATTTGTGCAAGGACCGGAAGTGGGAACATACTGCCTTGGCATGGGAGGTGTTTAAAACATGTCTGCTGAGTGACTGGTGACGGAAGAAGGCAGTCACTTACAGTGTGCAGAAAACTGCGGCTGAAGACCTTCTCCCAGAGGAAGCCAGGACCAGCTGTGACAGTGTGTGGGCCCCTGGCCTGGGACACTTTGGGTCCCTACTTTAGTCCATGCATGTTGAACATCATACTATGAGGGTGTCTGAGACGAACCTGAGGCCCTGAGGTACCTGAATTTTTCCCAAAGGACGCATTGCAGCCAGCAGGGATAGTGGAGGTTGGAATCCGTTGTGAGTTTGGTTCCATGGCTGTTTATTAATTTTCACAACAAAAGGCCAAAATGAATAAGCTAAAAGCTGCACATAGAGAATACTGCAGCATTTTAGCTGTAACTCTTTGGTTGTTTTTTGAAATGGGATTTTGCTTGTGATATAAACCAATTTTTGTAAGGTAAACAAATAAACCAATAAGTAAAACTATAATAAGATTATTGAACAGTGTAATATAGACTTTTTGTTAAAGATGTTAAAAAGAAATGAAGCAAAGTGTTGATGCCATGCATTGCATAGCAAAAAAACTCTCTCCCTCTCTCTCTCTCTCTCTCACAGACACACACACACACACACACACACACACACACACACACACACACCATTTCTTTTTACAAATTTCTGACCACCTCTTCTCAGACCAGCAGCTAGTGACTCACCTTCTCAGCTCTCCCTTCCCACCCCTCTGGCTTTTCTGGTGACCATTTTTACCTCCGAGGCCCAAGCAGCCTTGTACCTGCCTTTCCTCCCACCTCTGCCACTGTTATGATTTCTTTAGTCATGCCCTGTGGCTAGAGATGCCCATCAGTGTTGAGGGCCCACAGTGCCCCACGGTAGTGGGGCTGCCAGTCACCCGTCTGCGTGCTGCATCTGATGCTGGGTGGGAGAGGCCACACTGTGTGCGGGTTTCACCAAGAAGTGTGGTAGGAGAGGGAGGCTGTGTCAAGTCTGCATCAGCAGATGTGAGTTTCCGTTCCAGCTCAGCCTTCTACTACCTGCGCTACTCTGGCACTGGAAGTTTTGGTGGTCTCATCTACAAAGTCTGAATAGGATGCACGTGGACCGTGCGGTGTCCTGATTTTGTGGTGATGGTGGAAGTCTCACGAGACTGAATTGAGTAAACAAGGGAGTTCTGTGACAATCCACCCAGGACCTTGCTTCTGCCACAGTTTTATCATCGGTCTGTGATTGTCATTTGTAGCCTTTACGTGTCCGGCTTGCTTTCCCATGAGAAGAGGAGCTGCTGGAGGTTACAGCCCCACGATGTTCACCATGTCAACCGGCTGGGCACAGAGAGCTGGATGTGTGCTTGCCAGCTGAGAAATGTGACTTCACAGGAAATGCAGCAGCACCTGCAGTGAGCTGTTTAGTCATGATGACATCAGAGGAGAGGTGCAAATCTGTCCAGACTTTCAGTGATAATGGGGCCAGGCCCTGGGCAGGAGGAGTGTCCTGTAACCTGCCTCTGGGTTTCCCTAACACTCTCTGCTTTCCTACGTTGAGTGTTGTCATCTACTCAAAGGAGTATTTGACGCACAATTGCTATCCACTTACAAACATCCACAGTCATCTTCCTGTTGTGCTTTGCTGATTCTGACTCCAGCGAAACACCAATTTTAGCAGACTAGAAAAAAGGCCAGAACCTGGGTGACAAGTCAAAAGTTCTGAGACTGGCTTTAGGCCCCATCTCTAAGTAGCCTACAGGGTCCTGAGGCTCTTTGCTTCTCAAATATGGATGAGAGCAGGCCTCACGCACAGGGCTACACTCAGATCCAATGAGAGTCATACAATTAGAAAAGAAGCTGTTAGCATAGAGTGCAGCACAGGTACCACTTGCTGTGACATAGGTGCTAGGTACTAAGGATTAAAGAGGAACAAGCCATGTTATCTGCCCTTAGAGTCACAGTGAAAGAGCCAGACTCGCCCACTTCCTGTGATTTAAAAACATTGCTAGTAAGTGAGAAACAGGGTCACAAAGAAAGAACTCAGAGAAAGAAGAGATGAATTTTAACTGGGATAGAGGAAGCCCTAAGGAAGGAGGTAACTGGGGTGTTTCTTTCTGCTTTGCAGTGCTGGGGATCCAGACTAGGGTCTTGTGCATCTTAGGGAGGTGCTGAACCACTGAGCCCCATCCTGGTTCAATGATGCAGCCTCTGTTGCAAGTGACTGTGGATTTCACTGACACTCAGACTGGGAACAGATAACTTTTCCTAACCTAAGCATCTCTGCAAAGGCTCTGGTGTGGACACACAGGTCCACTCGGGCTGTGCAGTGTGGTGGTTTAGGGTTACAAACCCGGGTGTCAGCCTGGGCTCTGCCAGCTTAGAGCTGAGTGCTTCTACACAGCAGTAACTCCTCAGTAAGCCAGACTGTCTGCCACCCTCCATGGGGCACTGTGTAAGGGCAGGTGGTGTGCGAGTGGTTCCTGGCAGTGACGTGTGTTCCCCTGCAGGAGGGGAGATCCTGGCCAGGGGGATGTGGGGAAGCACCAAGAAGCAGCAGTTGGCATTTCACGCGTATTCATGGCTCTTGGAGGAAGTGCCAGAGTTGTCTGAGAAACACTCAACAGATGGTATAAATCCACCTATGTCTGTACCAGAGTCATCCATAGATCCCACGACGTCCAAGCTCTGCAGTCATATCCTGCAATCCACATGTGTCTCAAAGCCATCTGGAAATCCCATGTCCCATCCTTCTTGTACAGAAAACTATTTTATTTGCTGGGCCCTTTCAGGATATTGAAAGTACTTGTAAACATCAGTGAAATCAATTATTCTCTGAGCAGCTCTACACACCTGCCTTTCCTCCAGGGTGGCTGAAGACACTTCTGTCTTGTGTTCCATGCCATGTTGTCCAGCTCCTGCTTCTCCTTTTTATGTCCCCTCACCTCGGCCTCTTCGCTCCATCCCCCCCAGCAAATTCCAGGGCCTCCCACCATATGGGGGCCTGTCTGCAGGGTCAGCTGGGTTTGCAGGGAGTGCACCGTGCACAGCACAGGACCATCCTGACGTCCTCCACACTCCCACTTTCAGAACATTTCACAGTTACATGGAAGAGCTCCGTTACCTCACCTACTCACCAAAGCTGGTGAGAAGGGGGCAAATATTCATTCCTCATTTTTATAAAAAAAAAAACCCCAAAACAGTAAGAAATTAGAGAGCAAGTACAGTATCACCTGGCAAATCAGTGGCTAAGCTACAGGTGAGTCCACGGGTGTTCATTGCTGCCAGAAATTTCCACCCTTCTTCCTCTTTTTGCTCTCACCACTTTGTTTTTACTTTCAAAAATTTTGGGAAAAGATAAAAACAACTGAAGTGACTGTTTGCTTGGGAAGGTTTCCCTCGAGGGACCGACCTCATAATGCCTGCTCATAAGGTGGAAATAGTCGATGTTACATGTCAAGTTCAGAAGGAAACTTAACACAGGTAAATGGGAAGCACATAGTGTATAGAAAGTAATATATGAGCTAGACCCTCTATGGTGTAAATCTAACCTCTGCTCCATGTCATCATTTACAGGTCCATTTGTGTCACAGTCCAATAGCAACAGAGATGTGTTTGAGAGCAGGAGAGGGCAGCTGGGATATCAGCCTGTAGCCGTTCTGTGCAGGGGGCTCATGGCTCAGCTGTTTTTGTTATGTGGCAGGCTCTGTCTCCCTTTCCAGTCTCATTCAAAGTAGACCCTCTAGGTTTCAGGTGTTATTATATTACTTGGGAATATTCAGGTGCTCCCAAATGTTGGATTCCAGCTTGAAAATTCAAATAAGTGTCTGGCCATCTTCATTTCTGCATTACCTCTGCCTTTTCCTCTGCAAAAACCAAAATACGAAAAAGACTCTCAGGAGGAATGGCGAGGGCTTCCGTTTTGATTAGTCTGGTGGGCAAACCAATAATTTATTCTCTTTCCTCTTCATCATCAAACCAAGGCCTGGTAAGTTTATGGCATGAAACACTTTGGCTTTGTGGTCTGCAGGTGACTCTCCTCAAGGCAGTCACCTCTGAGGTCATGGAGAGGAATTCTTGTCTTCTCTCTCCGTGGAGCAGCAAAGGTTGGTATCCGGGTGGCCTGCCATCGGCCTTAACTTCAGACTGTGAGTACACTGCCACTGACGCCAGGCCACCAGGAGTGGGCACCGTGGCCTGCAGCTTCTCAGGGCAGGTGGCGTCCTGGGGCTGGACCTCCTTCTGCGCTGTGCGGCCTCCAGTCCCATTGCTCACTTGTGGTAGCGCTAATCATATCTCTGTTTCCAGAAGAGGGATTAGAAAGGCCAGATTATTTGCCCAAGGTCACTAGCCCAGCAGGGGATGGAAGCCAGAACAGATACAGTTCTGCCAACCCAACTCATGTGCATAATGCTTAAAAGTTAGAGCTGTGTCTTCTCTGAAATTATTTATGCAATTGAGACTTATCAAGTCTTTTCATTGCATTTAGAGAATGACAGTCAGGGAATCAGAGGTACTAATTTTTCCAGTCCTGTGGGTGGTCTAGACACAAAGCCTTAGTTACGTGCTTTTCTAACTTCCCTCTGCTGTCCCTCTGCGTTGCTGACCTTTCCAACAGAGAGTGAAGGGTGAGGCTTGAGATGGGGCAGTGCAAATGGCAGTCACTGAGTCCATGTTCCCAGGAGGGATCGCACTGCCAAACCAACCGTTCTTCTCTACCCACCACCCCCACAGACATGGGCAGGACGCACCACTGGCTTTAGTGCCTGCTCTCATCCCAGATCTATTCTTGGTGAAGCCATTTTGGACACCAGTGGCAGATTTTACACACAAATCGGTTTTGACAGTGTCCAGCCTCAGCACAGTGCCCACTGGTTGGGAAACACGACTGTTCTTTCCAGACATGAGGAGGTAAAACTGCATATTATGTGAAAACCATAGAACCTACAGGACAGAAGATGTGTCAGTTACACCAGCACTAAACCCAAAGTCTAGCAGCAGAGATTCTTTGCCGACAGTAGTGCTCTGGGTGAGCCAAGAGGCTCTGGGGTAAACTGGAGTTGACAGGCCAAGCTGCCCTTCCACATAAAGGCCCTGGGCCAGCTTGGTGCTTATCCTCACTGTAGCAACTCCCTTATTTGTGAGTTTATTTTGTGTTTTTCTTTTCTTTTTTTTTCAGAAAAAGTGTCTCCCCATTCTTCCCTAGGCTGATTGAACTTCGGGGCTCAGTGCTCTCTTGCCTCAGCCTCCCCGTAGCTGGACGTATAGGCATGCGAGCTTGGTGATGCTTATAGCCCAGTAATGAAAAGCCTGTTCTCTTTGTCCCTAAAAAAGAAATGTGATCTTTGAAAGAATTATGTAGGTGGAGAGGGAAAGTCTTAACAACACCAAGATTTATTTTAAATAATCTGAATGGAATTAATGACCAAAGAAATTGGAAAAGTTAATTGTGCATCCTAACAGCTCGGCTGTTCCTCTTGCTTCTGTAAGGAGGGAGCCAGGCGGCTGGGCTGGCTGAGAGGCAGTGAGGTGTTCCTATTCCCAGCTCGTTTTTCTTGGTTTAGGGAGATTGTGCCCATCATGTGGAGCCAGTTGGTCCTCTAACTAGACAAGTGTCTGCACATCATTTCCTGTGAAGGCAGAAGCTCTTGGGTCATCCAGATTTGCATCCGCATCTGTTAGAGCCCTTCTTAGGCACAAATTCCTAAAGCAGGTCTATTCAGTCTTGCCCAACAATAGAGCATTGATTTCTCTGGGCTGTGAATCGACAGGAATCCATTGAAAACCTGCCTTGTTGTGGGCATCTTCTCTGGGAAATTGGGAGGAGAGTGACATAGAATCCATTCTTCTCCACAGAGGCTTAGAAATCTCACGGGCTGGAGGGACCAGCATATACCGGGAGTTGATGAACCCCAGGCCCAGCATTCATTGCTGTGTGTCTCCCTTGTGTGTCGGTGTCTTCACCAATCAGAAATGGACAGGGCAACAGTGCCTGGAGTACTCATTGCTCCAAAAGCATTGTAGTATTGAGAGTAATAGTTATTTCGTGGGTATTAAATAGGGTTATGAGGGCAAAGCACTCCACATAAAACAGGGACTTGAAAATGTAAGTTGCTATGGCTCTTTTCAGGTTACCTACGTCCACTGTTAAATTTTGAAGACTTCACAGGTTTTTTTGCGACCTAAGTCAGAAATAGGCTCCACTTCCAAATCCCCAAAGGGAGACAGGAAATGACTCGAGGCCTTTGGTTTCTTTTTGTGACCATAGCACCCTCTTCCATCCCGGGCAGAACATCATCCAGAAATAGATGAGTGGAAAAAATTAAAGATATGTCAGGTTGGGCTCGGTCACGGCAAGAGCGGGAATAAGTCCGAGGAGACAGATGTTTTTAATGGCTGATGCATTTGTCCAGAGGAATCGTTTTCACTGGCCAGGAGCCCAATTAAACCTGTAAAATGAAAACCCAGAAAATCAGATTAACGAGCCAGTCATTAGTACGGAAAAGACCCAGCTAATTCTGTGTTTAGCATGACGGATGGGCCCAGGGCAAATAATTGGATGACATTCATCAAATGTAAAATAAAAGGCGTCACCGAAAGGGAAAGTGGTAATAATCTCTGGGATTTACAGGGCCAGCAAATTTGCTTGTGAGAAAGAGAAAAGTTCATCAAAATAGATTAATAGTTGCTAAACTTTATTCCTTCCTTGTGTGGTTGCCAGAGAACCACACAAATAATTTGCAGAGAGGAAGCAAATACATCACCCTGGTTTCACCCTAATGCTGTGAAGCCTGTGCTGTGGAAGAAGGGCCCCAGAGCTTTGTTATGGCCTTGGACCAGTCGTGAAAGAGCAGAGGAAACTGCACTCCAGTGGGTTAACCCTGTTACTCTGAACAAGCCAGTGGGAGCTGTGGTGATAGAGTAGACATTTCCATTGGAAAAGGGGTGGATGTAAGAAAGAAGTAACAGATCCTGAGGAAGCCCAAAAGCCAGCAAGGTGAACAACTTTTACCCTGGAGCACCTGAGATCACCTTTGATGCCATGCCCCGCCTCCCACATACATTAGGGCCAGAAGTGAGTCTCCAGCCTCTGCAGACCTCACGCCATGGCCTTTCCAGGTGCAGCCCATGAAACGCTTCCCCCCGGGTGGGATCTGGAACTCACGGTTCCCCTTTGGTGGCTCTACAGTTCTGGGGCCTTGGCAGTGGCTCCAACCCTACGACTCTGCTGGGCATTGCCCTAGTGGGGCTTTGCTACAGCCCCACACCTGTGCCTGGCCAGCCCTGGGGCTCTCAGGGACAGCCTCTGAAGTCCAAGTGGAAGTGGCCTTACCTCCCTCCACACCCTGCCTTCTCTGTGCACTTGCATCATCAGCACCTTGTGCACACTGTCAAGATTTGCCCCTCTGCCTTTCAGTCAAGTGGCCTGAGCCACACCTGAGTCACAGCAGGGAGTGCTGACCAGAGTTTGGGAAACAGTGACTAAAGACAGCACCCACTAGTTGGCCCTGAGGTCTCAAGTCCTACCTGGAAACCCCTGCATCCGGGCCCTGGCATGTAGGGCATTGATAGGCATGGCAGCCAGAGAGATCTCCCAGTGCTTTGCAGCCCCTCATCACTGACCTGACTTGTACTATCTGGCGTCCTTCCTTCCTGCTATCTCCTTAGAAGTGTTTCTTCGGTCACCCCATAACGTCCTCTCCCAAACACACCTCTTCGTTCTTGCAATGGCCAAACTGAGAATTTTCCAGATCTTTAAGTTCTACTTTTGATTATAAGCTACCAATGATTTGTTCCTCTTGTCTCATGTTTTGCTATAGCTGTCAAAAGAAGCCATAGGGCTGGGGATTTAGCTCAAGTGGTACTGCGCCAACCTTAGATGCACAAGGGCCCAAGTTGGATCCCTGATACCACAGAAAAGAAGCTTCTTCAATACTTTGTGTACATGTTTATTCTGTGACAAGTTATTTGTTTACAAGTTTTACTTCCATGAAGCATTAGGACACAGAAATTCAGCCCCATTCTTTGGTTCTTTATAGCACAGATTTCCAATATCTTGCTTTTCATTTCTACCTAAGAGTTAATTGGCCCTGTTATCACAGTCCATATTTCTTCTGGTGTTATGGTCACGGACACTTAGGTCATAAGCAGATGGAAGTTCTCCTCTAGCACTTCTTTTTGGGACCTTTCACCTGAATCATTTTTACTCTTTTGTTCATGGTAATACAGCCTTTTGCGAGCCTATAGTTCATTTCAAAACTATGATAGCTTTTAACCATGACTACCATTCTAAAGCCATATATTTTGGTATTTATTACCAAATATCAAACACCTCACCTGTCAGTACCAATTTCTATCTGAGACTATTTCAATGGCTATACCAATAGACTTTAGACTATGTACTTTATAAACAACAAAAATTGATGTTATAGTTTCCACTGAAATCAATAAGTCTAAGACCAAAGCATGGTCAGGTTCAGCGGCTGGGAGGGCCTGACACTGCCTGCAAGGTGGTGCCTTAGTCATTATGTCCTCATGTATCAGGAGGAAGAGAAGGACAGAAAAGGACTGACATGGCTCCTGTCACTGTCATAAGGCCTGAGCGAGAAGCCTTGTGGCTCAGGACTTCCTAAGGGGAGGCATCTTTTAATGTAATTGCATTTAAAATTAAATGTCACAGAAGTTTTGGAGAGAACATGAACATTCAAACCATAGAACCATTCTTGTCTCAGAATTAAGGAGTTTGGAGGGTAGTTGGAAGAATATGCAGACATGTGTACCATGAGGGTGACGTTAGCAGGCCTAGTGCTCACACCTGTAGTCAGTCCCAGTGCTCTGGGCCCGAGGCAGGAAGACTACAAGTTTAAGGCCACCGTGGGCTACAGAGCAGCAGCCTGTCTCCAAAAGAGTGAGTTCAGGAGTTAAGTGGTGGGAGAAATTGCAGCGAATAGGGGCATCAAAAAACCCTCCTGGGGACTCATGAGGTTCTCTGAGACTTACAGCCTGAGCTGAGCTCAGCAGGTACAAAGGACACAGGACAAGGGAGGCTGGAGGAGCCCTTGTGGTGACTTCTTGGGACTCAGGCAGCCCTTGAGAACTTCTCGTCTTGGTGTTCTGCACATGGCTGCTGCATATTTCAGATCCTTTCTCAGCATATCTGAGCCACTAACCTCTGAATCATGAAGCCTTGCAGCTCTGTGATAGAGAGTCTGTGACCAGGGTGGCAGTGGCTGTGGCCAGGCTGGCTCCCAAGGCAGTGCTGTGGGCCACCCTGGCAAACGCGCCACTCTTCCCCTTCAGGCCTCAGTGGCATGGGAACCCCCAGGGCTGCTGGGGCTGTGAGGAGTCTGGGTCTGCAGTCACGTCGCTTCTGGATATGGCTGGACCTTTGGGGGAAAGCTTCAAAGTGACCAGCATGCAGGGGTCCACACCTTCTGGGCTCTGGTCTGCTTCCCGAAGTGCACATCTGGTCTCAGGGTGTTCAACCATATGGCAGGTGAGCAGAGAGTGTATTCTGGGGCCTCAATAGCTTTATCCTGGGGTGGGGCTCTTCCTTGGAGGGGGTAAGAGCAATTTAGAAAAAATAAGAGGACTGTTGGATAACATCATGGAGATACTAAGTGCTGTGGAACTGCATATCATCATCATTATTTTATTATTATTATTATTATTATTATTATTATTATTATTATTATTATTATCATTTTGTGGTACTGGGGATCAAATTCAGGCCTTGTGCTTCCAAGATAGGCACAATACCACCTGAGCTACATCCCCTGCTAAATTGTATGTTATTAATGGGAAGGTTTAGTTATATGACTTTCACAGCAGTTGTTTTTAAAGCTTTTTCATCACTGTACACTGATTGCAGATAAGTAGTTAATACTGGGGAGGAGGCAGTGCTTGGAGCTGAGGAGTACACAGGTGCAGGTCATTTGTGCAAATGGCCTAGTACTGCTGTTCCAAGTGCGGTCCCCACACCAGCAGCAATGTCCCTGGAAATTTATTAGCAGAGAAGCTTAAAATCCAAACCAACTCTCTTGAATGAGAGTTGGGACCCAGAAGACTGAGTTTAAGCTTTCCAGGTGATTCCTATGTATGTTAACTTTAAAAGTACTACTGTAGTTCTTAGATTGGCAGGTATGTTTACATGTGTTTGCTTTATAATTAAAAATAAAACCAAATTAAACAGGATCATGCCATGAATAAGGGTAACTGTGCATCTAGATCTGAAGGTTGCATTTTAATCTAATAATCAACATCACAACAGAAGCATGGTTCTAATTAGAGAATAGAGACCTAGTATGGTGCTGGACATGAGGAAAAAACGTAGTCTCTCCTCTTCCAAGGGTCACAGTCTAAGCCTGGGCACCACCCCAAAGCTCTGCTTTGTGCCAAGTCTGACATCGCTGTACCAGCAGCTTGGGGTGCCTTGTCTGTGGGCCTCCAGCCCGTGTGAGCAAGGAGCGTGAGACAGTGTCTCCTGCAGTGAGGGTGAAGGGTGGCTCTAGTAGATACACTGCACCTGTTCCACCTCCAGTGGTCGCTGTGGACAGGGACAGGGTTAAGACCGGAGCGGAGGCCCAGCCAGGTGCCAGGGGGGCCTGGGCCTCATGAGAACAGGTCTTGAGTAACCAGCTCCTCAGCCTGGCAGCTTGGCTGCTGCTGTTTTCCCGCCATGTTCTCTGAGCAGGCTATGTTATCTTCCCCTACAAATACCCATTTCCCTGGGGTCAGGTAGTCGGGCCGAGAGCAATGTCTACAGAGCTGGGCCCTTTGCAGCAGGCCTGGGTGGGGCCCATCTCTTGGAGCAGTTTCTGAGTCACCTAACGGATACTCCAGTGCTTTCCCAGAGATAGTAAAGGGCCCATCGCCATCAGCACTCCCAGTGAACACTGAAGAGCTGTGATTCAAACCCGGGACTTGTAAATTTCACACCTGAAGCTTCTTCTCTACTATTTAATCGCTTCGACCAAAGTGCACCTGGAAAGGATCAATAACTATCTGCTCAATCCATGGATTTATAAATAGGAGGAGAAAATGTGCTCAGAAGGGAAGTTAAATTTCAAAACAATGAGTGTTTTGAGCAATAGTCATCACTTAGATGCATAAAAATACCTTGGAGGATTGTGTCATGGTTGCAGTGGGTTAGTAAACTGTTTGGCATAAACCAATGGATCTTAGGTGCAGCCATGGCTGTCGCAGACATTTACGAGGCCTACAAATGTGCAGAGCAGCAACCTTGTGCAGAATCAGATCCTGCTCACACCGACAGTGGCAGCCACTGGGGAGGTTGGCACAGATGCCCCTCAGGAGTGTCACCACCACCAACCTGAAGCACCTCAGAAATTTATGGTATCGGAGGTGCAAAGCCAGGAGGCGGCATCCCCTGAGAGGTGACTAGAGCCCCGCTCTGGGTGCTGTAGTATGGCTGGGACCTCACAGCCTGGCTCTCGTCTATAGCCCTGTCTAATTGCTCTGTTTCCCCCACGATCCAGGTCACGGCAGGAGGAAGAGCCAGCTACTATGTGTCCTACCGGAGAGAGGCCTTTGCTCAGATCAAGCTGCCCAAATACTCCCTACCAAAGGTACTGCATGTGCTGCTCACTGTCCCGAGTCCTGCCTGACCACACAGGGGCTGCTCTGGCTGCCGGACTGCTGAAGGACTGGCCTGGGGGGTGGGGGCAACCATTGGAGCTCAGCCTGTGCTGCTGCTTTGGCCCTGAGCCTGGGCTCTGTGTCCTTGGCAGGCCTAAACTCAACTTTCTGTGGCTCACACGTCTGGCACAGCCTCAGGGCCTTTCCTGGGGTGGTAGTGAGAAGGGCCCTGCTTTCAAACCTCTCCCCTGTCATCCCCTTCCTCTGCAAAGCCTTTTGTCTTTCATTTTCACTGATACTAGCACGTTGGCAGTGCACAATGATTTTATTCATGGAGGCGACTCAGAACATGGACTTGGCACATCTCAATTTTTTTCACCCCCTTCCCTTGCCCCTCATGACTGCAAAACAGAAGACTGAGTCCAGGTGGGAGCAGGGTGCTCCCTGTGTGTACAGAAAAGTACACAGAGAAGTCCAGTAGTTTTCTTGCTTCTCCTTGCATTTTAAGGATAAATCTAAACACACCAATCTAAACACACCATGCTTCTCTACTATGATGACTTTACAAGGGGCAATTTTCTGTAAGGATAATATCACACAATGACAGTTTCACTCCTCTGTTGGAAAACTGTAAAACCTACTGTGTGGGTGCTGTCTCTTGGGAATTCTGGCTGGGGCAGACAGGTCTTATGGCCTCCTTGCGAACAGGACAGGATGTAGCTGTCACTTAATGAGGCCTTGGAGAAGCAGAGTCTGTAGTTGGGGCATGTATTGAGGGAAAAGAGGCAGAGACATGGGCCTCTGAGCTGAGGAGAGAAATACACATCTTGATGGGCTAAATGAGCATGAGATAGGGCTATGAGAGAGTGAGAACGTGGGTACTTCTCTGTTCCCTGGTGTTTTCATTCATTCAGCCTTTGACGCATATATTATCCGTTCCCTGGTCTCTTTCATCACTCTCTGCTTCACACATTCATCCATCTAGTCCTTCTTCTGTTTAAGGGCGTAGTGTATGCCAGGTATGGAACTTGAGTTCTAGGGGTGGAGAACTGAGTAAGACCAGTTGATCCCACCTTCCTGAAGTGTGTAGTCCGGTAGAGAAGATGGATGTAAAACAAACTATTGTAGATAGAGGGAATGTTATTGAAATTTAAGGAGCACCTTGGCATAATGGGTCTCCCTCCTACAGAAAATGATATTACACTGACATAAAGGGGAAGAGGCATTAACCTTGCATGCAAGGGTGAGGAGGGAAGCTGCAGTGGCCTCTGTGTAGCTTCTGGTTGGTTCCAGGACTCTGTGAATGCCATGGTCTGTGGATGCTGAAGTCCTTCACCCAAGGTCTAGTCGCTCTGTGTAATGTACACATATCCTGCTATGCAGTGTAGGGTGACACCTACTACAACAGGGACAGTCTGGGAAAAGGAGCTGTCCCGTATCAGTTGAGGAGTAGTGGCAGAAAGAAAGTCAAGTCCTGCACATTTCGTATAGACACAGGACTGTCTGCAATTTTGACCCACAGTTGCTTGAATCTACCTATGTGGAGCCACAGACATGCAGACCCTGCCACAGCTGTGCAGGCCCCCTTTCAAGAGAGAACACGACTCATTTAACAAGTCCAGAGCCATTTTGAGAGTCCAGGCTCAGGCCGAGGTGGAGGATCTGCATGCAGGTAGAGCCCATGTTAGGGAGCCCAGGAGCCACAAAAACTCACTTTTCATTCATTTCCCATCTGTGTGATTGCCTTTTGTGGAGCCCTATACAAAACCCTGGTCGCAGAGAGCACCCATGGATATCTCAACCTAAGTAGGTACAAGGTACTGCTGCCTGGAGAAAACTCGGGAGAGAAAACTCAGGAGTCATAGCTTTCCAGAGGAGAAACCTTCCCCACAGTGGCCTGAGGTCTCCATACAATGCTCTAAGAAATGAGTTGCAGGCACTTTCCCAATGCCGGGCTCCTTTGGCCTCTATCTGTGTGCATGTTTTGTGCATTTTTAATCTTTTTAGGAAACAAACCGCTCCCTCCTATGGGCAGTGTGGAGGGGAGCAATGAGGTCTGGAGTGGGTCACCACCCTTGTGCTCTGCATTAACGATTTGCAGCTAGGGCCGTGAATGGTGGGCATCACCCCAGCCAGCGGCCTCTTCGTAGGACCCCGTCCAGAGCAGCTTCTCATTAATAGGAGGGCTGCTGTGAAAACAGCTGGAAAGTTATCGATCTCCTTTGTTAGCTGGTGCTGGCCCAGATTTTCAGAGTCAAGGCTGACGAGGCGGAGGTGGAGGATGGGAGAGGCTGCTTCTGTCCGATGTTTAAAAGTGGAAATGTGTTTTAGGCAAGTCGCTCCAAACCCTGCACGATCTGAGTACTTCACAGAGACTGAAACAGGCGCCATTAATAACGAGTAGCTTCAGCAGGAGCAGCAACTTCAAGTGAGCCTGCCATGGTGCCACATCCGGGCACCAGGTTGGTATTCAGTCCATGGGCATAAAAGGCATAGTCCTGGGGACAGAGCATCAACACTTACTTATCCCTGGACTCAGTACTGCCTAAGACTCACTGCACTGCTGAGTATGGTATACCATCCCAGTTGCTTAGCTTCCAGGTGTATCCTTAACATACTACTCTGCTAATCTTTTTTATGGGACAGAAATTGGCTTTTTCCCCCTTTATTGGTACATTTTAGATATATATTATGAACACACTCAACATTAAAAAATTTGTACCTGTACGTGATACATCTTGATTCTCATTTTTTTTCCCATTTGCCTATCTGAGAAGCTAAGGGTGTAAATGGGATCCAGAATGTATGGTGGTATTGTGAAATAGGAAGAAAATGTTCAAAGGGAGAAGGGAAGAGGGGAGTAGGGGAAAGTAAAGAAGGGAAAGAACAAGTCTGATGTTAGTTTTTCTTCTGTAGGGGTTGCGGGTTGTTAGTATGTTGTGTTGGACTTTGCCTGAGCCCAGGGTTGCTGTGAAACAGCCATGGTTAGGAAGTCCCCAGCTGTTTCGCCTTTGGGAAATGGCTAACTGGAAAGAGCCCTCCTGCCTCGGGATTCGTGGGCATGTCTTGTTTACCTGTAATAAGACCAGATTCTCCTTTCTCCTCACTGACCTTTAGTGGAGCTGTCTTCCTCCAGGCCAGAGGGAGAAGATGCCTGGAGCTCTAACCTGGCCAAGCTGAGTTGGGCAATTTTTCTCAGCCTCACCCTCTGCGCATCGCCTCACGCTGTGCTTCTCCAAGAACTGGAAGCTACAGAGTGAGAGGAGAGCGCCCGCCCTTCACAGTCCTCAGGGGTTGGCCGGTTCCAAGGAAAGGATGCTGTCCCTGTTCAGTTGTTCTGCCATTACCCTGTGCAGCACCCTCCACGCCCTGTTCTTTCCACCGTCACTTTACTCTTTTTCCATGAAAGCAGCACCTCTCCGCCTCCTTCTGAGATACTCACAGACACTATCAGCAGGATGTTCTCCTGGCAGTGGTCTTTTCTCACCCAAGTCTTGGTAGATGTTGTTTGATAGTAGAAAAAATGCATCCAACTTTGAATGATAGAAGAGAGAGAAATGTGTCTTAAGAAATTCATTGCAGTAATAGTGACCTTAGTTTTGTACATTTCCACAAGTACTGACTTATCTTCCTATACTCTGTCACAACCATAGTTCTTACAGAGTCATCGGTAATTTTAACTTCTTTTCTCACTTCCTGTCCAGCTTTCAGACCAGTGTGGTCACCTCTTACCCTCCTTTCCACCTCTCTTCTATTTCTCAAAAAGTTGATTAGACATTGCTACCAGTGACCACCTACACACCATGCCTAGTAGCCATTTCTGCACTTCATTCATCCCCTGAGCATCTGACCTGTCAGGATAAACAACCCAGGACTCAGTCCTCTTCTCTGTAGTGGTGTTTTCTTCTCATTCCCCTCTCTGGATGTCATCCCTCTGGCCGCATGTCAAATGTTGGTGTTCTTAATTTTTTCTTCAATTCATATATTACCTGGTGACTTCTCTCTTTTTCTCATATTCATAGATGCTGTGTCCAGATCCACAGCCTGCATCTCTCCATGATACTCTCCACATACTTAACTGCCTGTTTGAAGGAATTTGAAATTTTCTTTAAAAAAAAATGCCCATGTAAACAGCCCACAATGGAGTCCCATTCACACTGTGCCCCTGGAACTCATCCATTTCTCCTCTTAATTTCCATGCTCTATTACTTATTCTGGAAACTTCCATTACATCTGTGATGGGCCAGATACACTGTAAATACTGAGGGAAAATGATAAGAGAAAGTTTTCTGTCATATAAAATCTTACAGTCTAAGAGACAGAAAGACATCAAGCAAGTAATTGTACAAGTGATTACTTAGCCATGAGTGCAATGAATGGTGTAAAGAAAATGCAGGAAGTTGTCTAAGTCAAATATCCGTAGTACTATGGATAGATCCTCTGCACATCCCCCAGTACTGCTTGCCCTTGAACATCTTACTGATTCATTCCTCAGGGATTTCATAAAGCTCCTACCTCCTCACTCAGCTGCTCATGTGTTAGCCTCCGATGAGGGCAGTGAGCCCGTAACCTCCCTTGCTTGTGTTGGGTGATGTCCCATGCAAAGCCAGTCTGCACTGAGTCCACAGTGCCCACGGTCACCTCCAACTGGACCTCTGTATGGAGCAGCTCTGTGTATGCCTTTCTCTCACTTGACATTAGTGAGGGACCTTTTGGGAGAAAAAGCTGGGGTCATCCCCAGAACCCCTTGTGATGGAGCTGGCCTCTCTCTGTCCTCACTTTGGGCAAAAGAAAACTGCTTTTGAGTCCTGCTGAATTCCACATATTCCCATCCCTGGAGTTGGCACCTTTGCTCTTCTTTGTAAGCCTTTGTGTTTGACTCACCACGTTCAGTGCCTCTGGTGTGGTTGGTACTCAACAGAGTTTGAGAAAGACCATGAGAGATGTAATGGCTCCACTGTCACGCATCTTTGGGAAGCAGATTCCACCTTATTTCTTATCTCTCTGTTGTGGTGCCTGGCACATAGAAAATGCATAATAACCTAGGTAATTGTAAATGAATTAGCTACAGTAGCCCAGATTATAAGAAAATGTTTCAAGGACATGGAAGCATTTTCACCATTGTTCATCGGGGAGGTCACACGGTTGAGATCTTACAAAGCAACTGAGATTCTCTTGAATTGCTGTTGGCAGAGCAGAAAGGAGGGTTATTTATCATTGTTTTCCAAATAAAAACCCTTATGTCATTTATTTTAAGTTCTTCAGAGTTTTCAAAGATCTCAATCCAAATGTGCTCACTGCAGTTGCTCTCCTTAAGTTTCACCCTTCATCACCCAGATTTCTCTGTATGGTTTTTGGACCATCAGGGAAGAAGGGTCACATGCTTCAAAGCTAGATTACAGTAGCCAATTCAAGAAACAAAGCTTCAGTGTTGTTGCAAACCCTGTTGGGCCAACTTTATTTAATAAAGCAGTTATTTGTTCTTGAAGGCTAAATATTCTAGCTATTATTGGCTGACCTCTACTTCATCATAAGAGCCATTAGAAAGGGAGTCACAGAATTCAGAGTTTTCAGAGTGATCCTCCAAGGTTCAGCTTTAACTAGAATAATTTGGAGCACTTATTCAGAGGGTAAATCTAAGACTTTCAGACATGCCAGATCATTATCTCAAGCAGTGGAACCCGTGAGACTATAGCCTTTTGAGATCTCCAGGTCAGGTTGGGCCTCATGGTACACATCTATAGCCCCAGCTACTGGGTGGCCTGAGGCTAGGGGTTTCTTGAGCCCAAGTGTTCACAACCAGCCTTGGCCACATAGTGAGAGCCTGTCTCTTAAAAAAGAAAAGAAAGACAAAGAAGAAGTAAAAAATGCTTGAGTTACAGGCAAAGATCTCTGTTATTTTTTATGCAGAAGTGTTGTATTCTTCATTGACATGTTGTTGACAACTATAGGTTCTGGATTAAGATAGTGTTAAACTTAAATTTTAATAATGTGTATTGTTAGCTAAGTGACTTTAGGAAGCTAAAGAATTTTTCAGCAGACATCCCAGTATTGTAGGAGCCCAGTACCTGTTCACCAAGTGACATGGCCCAAGGCAGTATTTACCAAATGTGCACTCACAGCAAACCTGGATGCCTCTAATTTTGACCATGCCCTGGTGTTTAAGTTGTTTATTTCCATTTCTTTTCTATTAGCTTAGTCTCAAATAACTTAGCTCATTCATTTTTATGACCAAGACATCTGGGGAAAACCAGGCATTTCCACTGCATTTTTAACAGGGTAAGTGAATGTAATCTGTATTTCCTGCAGCTGCTTTTTCCCCTCCTACTGGGTTCCTGGGCATTCATTCCACACCAGCGCAACACGATTTCCCACGTGGTTTTTAAGAGTAAGCTTTCTTTCTATTTTCAAGCAGCTCAGCAGGAACCTGTAATTCTACAAGATGTGTAAACACAAATGAGTGAGGGAGGTCTTAGTCAAGGTTACCTAGAGAGTTCAAGGCCAGAGGCTTTCTGACAACAGATCTTCAGTAGAACATCTGGGGTTTGTTTTCTTACTTCTCCCATCTTGCAGTTGCCCAAATCAAATGGACTTGTCACTTCATGAATCATTTCAGAGGAGCTCTCCGTGGTGCTGACATTAGAGGCATTGCTGCCCCTTTTTACTTGGAAAGATTTCTAGAAAATGTTGGTCAAACGAACCAAAGGCTGAACTTAGCCTGATTTTTAACTTACTGTCAGCCACAAGTTTCCCAGGATTCCATCACAGTCCATTCACCACAGGGACAAAGATGGTTCACTTTCTTGTATTACTTTTACTATATGCACCTGCATGCAAATATACCCATTTTCTGCCAACATGTTTTCCTGACAGTGTGAGTTCCCTGGGTAAAGGGCTTGGATTTATAATCATCTCTGTATAGTGCTTGAATATGTATGCAAATTGGCTTTTTTTGAGTTGTAAATTATGATATCATATTTTAGAAATGACTTAGACCAAGATTATAAACTAAAGTAGCTTCAGGGACTAGGCAGGTAAAGTGAGTGTGTAAGTGGTACATCATAAGAATATATGTTCATATAGGCTGAGGCCCTACTACTGCTGATTTTGCCTAAAAGACCAGGGATTCCAGGAGTCAACACAGCACGTGGTCAAACCAAACTCTTGGGATCACTGTTGATGCTGTTGGTCATCTGTTTGAAATCACTACTTCAGAGGCTGTATTTCCAAATGGTGAGGAGCTAACCACCAGGTTAGTCTCAAGCCCAGAAGTTTAAAATCTAGTTCTGCTGTTTACAAGCTATGTATTCAGAAGCAAATTGGTAAATTTCTGTCTGTGTGCTTTAGTTTATTCTTCAGAATAACAAAGTCATCATGCTATCATAGTCACAGAATTGTTTTCATTTCTATTTTTTTAAAAAAAGACATTACTATGACTTGAAAAGGATCAAACTAGAAAGGATCAAACCTTTTACTTTGAAGGACAAAAAATGGAGATTCAGCAGTCACAAAGCTGGCACAACAGTGCTTTTTCAGTGTTCAAAACACTAAGTTCCAGGTTGGGCATCCTGTCTGTGATATCAGCGATTTTCAAATATGATTTAAATTTATAAGCAGCACCTTCTCCCTCACCTTTTATTTCTGAAATACTACATAGAATGCCTGTGTATACACATAACCACATGGTGCCTCTGTTCCTAAGGAAGAGCCGGAGACCTAGAGCCACTGCTGTGCCTGACGCTGAAGGTGTAAAGAAAAATGTGTGAGCCACTACACTAGAAAATTTAAAAACAAAAGTTAGGATCAGAAGATGAGATAGGGCCTGTCTTCAAGACCTGTTAGCACTAACACTAATTTTCAGGTATAAAAATAAAAAGCGAAAGTGGATGGATCTCCTAAAGCCAGGGAAAATGCTACCACCAAAGCCCCTGGCACCCATCTTACTGTCACTTGGCAAGGAGCAGAAATCATGAAGCTCATTATTTATAGCCATGATCTGACACAGATTGCTTATCATTGCCTACATCTCAAGGTTTGTTTCAGCCATTTCACAAGTCACAGTAATTATTTGGGATCCCAGTGGGCACAAAGATACAGAGATCTGCTGCCTCACCAGCCTCCCGTCCTCTTCCAGGACATGCACATCATCAGCACAGATGAGAACCAGGTGTTCGCAGCTGTCCAGGAGTGGAACCAGAATGACACGTACAACCTCTACATCTCAGACACGCGTGGGATCTACTTCACACTGGCCATGGAGAACATCCGGAGCAGCCGTGGGCTCCTGGGAAACATCATTATTGAGCTGTATGAGGTATGTAACCAAAATGATCCCTCCTTTGGACTATCTTCTTTTTTGTGAGTTTTAGTGGAGTCCTGACTTTGAACACCACTTAGCAGTTGGGATAAAGGGGAAAGAATGCAGCTCCTCTGTGCCTCAGTTTCAGGAGAATGAAGAGTAAATACTGATGTAAGGAGATGACTGTGGAATGAGAGATGATCGAGCCAAAGCATCTGTGCAGTGGCTGCTTCAATGCAGTTGATATTCTTGTATGTCTATGCATTAATTCAGGCCTGAAATGAAAGTCCATGATGCCACATGATTTATAAAGGTCTGGATTCCTTCTTATGGACCTGAGGTTCTGGGATAGTCATATTTACATGTGTAAAGTATTTAGAAAATCCAGTTTATGAACACATTTTATAGGGGAAAAACACAACTATTACTGGCAGGACAGAATGTTTTCTAGGAGGCCACCAGGTGCTAGGTGTGCACTATGAGGAATGCCTTAATGTAAGTATGTCATTTACATTGATGTGTTTTTCTCTACTTTCTTGTTTTGTGTAAATTAAAGCATAATTGTTCTAATATAACCAAGTGATTTCACACAGAAACTCAATGTAAAACAAAAAAAAAAGACTGGTTTCTTGTGACTTATAATGTGACATTTTTTGGTACATCTCACAACAGTGTATAAGACAAAAGTCCCAAGCACACTGAAGAGACCTGAGTGACCACGTGGATAAAATGGGTGACACAGGCAAAGAAAGCGTGTCCTTCCCTTCAACATTAGTGCGGGCTGGTGGTCATGCTGCACAAGTTGTGATGATGAGGGAAGGCTGAGTTGCCCCTTGCGGCCTGTGGAGTCTCTTCTCTGCAGAGTGAGGGGCAGGGGTGTTGGTGTGAGGGCCCCACTGTACAGTTCTCTCCTCAGTAGTACCCATCAGAGGTCCAACATCCCTTCACTGCCCACTCGGTTGGCTATTTAGTTACTGAGAGTGGTAGAAATAGTTAAGATTGCAGCTGTGCTATCAGGTAGAGGAATGGCAACTCCAAGACAGAATATGAATGGAAATACATTTCAGAAAAAAGGAATAAGTGCCACTGGGTAGAGAAATAAAATCAGAAGAAAAACCTGGATTTCCTAGAATGTAACTGGCAAGTGCTAAGATGATTCCCTTTAACAAGGCTTCAATTCAGGAAATGTCTCAGATTTCTTCCTAGAGTTGTGAAGACTAGGACTGATGGCTAAGGAGTACGAATAGCTTTGTGCCAGGATGCACGAATAATAAGTTACACCCCGGGAAGGGTTGGATGACTGTTCCAAGGTTAACATCATTTCAGGTTTCTCTTTGCCTGAGTAAAGGTGTACAGGTAAGGTGTTTACTCATGACCCTGTGATTAGACCAAAATAGGAAATCATAACTACTACTACTGCCTAAGACCTTACACTCAGGAAATCCCTGCCTTTTAGCTTCTTGATTGATATGGTGGGCAAATTTGCCCCTCTCAGTTCCTTCTTCCAGAAAGGGTCCCTGAAATTCCACGATCATTTAGAACCTAAAGACACTGCCATCTGAAGCAGAGCATGAATCAGTATGAAGAATGTGTCCAGATACATAATTTTTTCTTCTTGGTGAAGTTGGTCTTAAATTTTCAGTCTTGTTGAGGGAAAATGCACGTGGTTATTGCACTTACAGAAAAACAAGCTGTACCAGGCAGGGCGCCTTCTTTACAGCCAGCTCTGTGAGGCTTCTCTCCATTGTGCTCTGCCAGACTTGCATGTGCCTGGACTTTGTGTTCAGGCCCACGTAGTAATCAGTAGAACTACTTGGTTCTTGTCCTTGGGGGTCTTGCATTCTAGATTGTTGACTTGGAAGGGAGCAATAAACAAAAATAAACAAAGCTATGGTTTTTTTACATGCTCAAAGCTGAAACTACTTAAGACAGAAGAAATCACACAAACAGATCAAATGCAGCATTGTTACTATAAAAATTATATAGTAGGAACTGACATCACTAATTTTGTGCCTCTGAATTGGAATTGTTCATTTAATGCAGGCAGAAATGGTGAAGTAGATGCTTCCCTGTAGAAACTTCTTCCTGTAGCAATAGAGCACTGAAGCATAGAATACATCATCTATTTAGAAGGAGCTCAAAACAAGAGAGTGGGATGAGTTGTACATCTCTTATCCTTTTTCTAAAAGTTTCTGATCTTATCAGTCTTTTTTAAAAACATAGATCAAGAAGTGAAGAAGGCAAAGGCATCTGAAATGTTAAGGCCAGGAGCCAAGACCTGAAGAGATGGTGTCGATTTTTGATACAATGAAGTAGCTAATCTAATTGAATACAGTAGGTGGTTGGTAAGGACAAGAAAGAAGGCTGGACACATAGGTGGGTTTTAGATTCTAGAAGGCTTTTAATGACAAGTGAATAAACTTGAACCTGACATTATCTAAACCATGATCATACTGAAGATTTGGGGTGTGTAATGCAGTTTTCCACCTGGAGATACATTGTATGGTTTGGCAATAAAGCTTAATTTAATTGGTCTCCCAGGCTCATTACAATTAGACCTTCTTTACTGAAGATTTAGTACAAGCTGAAATTGACTACCACATTTTTAGTTAGCAAAGAGACCACAACTTTTCTGGATTCCAAGTGCCCTTAAGTAACACAGCTAGGAAAAGCAGTAAGTTTTCACATTTAGTTGAATTAATACACTGCAGTTTATTTGATGAGAGAGGACTAATGATGAGACTTGCAATATACTTTTGAGAGGATAGAAGTGATCCTACTGTGCTTACAGATTATGGTGTAGCTTCTCTTCAAGATGAGTTCTACTGAGTTGTGAGGTAGGAAAAGAGAGATTAGTTCCATCTTCAGGAATTTAGAGAAATCTACAGGTGAGTTGGCTTAGACAATGGACTGCTGGAGATTGAAAGAAAAGAACCAGTCAGATAAGCAGACCCTCTCTTCACTGAGTATTATGCAGCTTTGTGAAGTACTAGGGGTGAAGTTAGTAAGAATGCTGATAAAGAGCCTGGGTGAAGAGTTGAACCCTTATTCTGTGGATTATTATTTCTCTTCATTCTGTCACACTTACAAACTTGGCAAATAATATTTGCATATATGATGCAATGTGTGTAATTGTCAGGTGCCTGGTAGTTTGTATCAACATTGGTCTCCTAAAACTACTGGTAATCACTCTATCTCCTGCACAAATGTCCCCAGTCTACTCTAAACAATGAGGGGAAGACAAGGGAATTAAAAATTTATTTGGGAATTCATCTTACCACAGAAAGTCCTTGGAGAATGGAGTATATCACATTTCAATGAACTTCCCCAAATCTAATGAGGCTGAGGCAATTTATGTTTACTCTGTTGGATTAGTTTCTGGCTGCAGAGACATTCTCTTCTTTGTTCATTCTCTAATCCCTACTTCAGAATATAATATTTTCATGGTTTTAATTACATAATTAAGGGAAAAATACCCTTGAGGGCCAAATAATAATCCATCTCTTCTTTCGGGTGTCAGAAGCTTAGTTACTTTTCTCATTGCTGAAATAAAATACCTAACAACCAAAATCAAATGAGGAAAGGTTTATTTAGCTCACAGTTCATAGAGGTTTCAGTTCATTGCTGGCTGCCTCCAAGGCAGAGTGGCACAGCAGAGAAGAAACAGTTCATGATGGGCAGAAGGCAGCAAAGTGACAAGCAACAAACAAGTGACTCCAGTAACTGTTTCTGTTCCTACTATTCTGTCCAAGCTACAGCTCCTTAGGGCAGGTAGCACACGCACCCTGAGAGGGTCTTTCCATTTTCCATTCCCAGAACTATGCCAAACCAATGAATGGACTAATTTAGTAATTATGCATTGATCTCAGTATTACACACTTAATCCCAGCATCATACACTGTAGACCCAGCTACCTCTGAAAGAGCCACCTGGGAGTACCTGACGCTTTGGGGGACATCTAGACATAGACTATAACAGAAGCCTGGCCCTTCAGAACAGGACTGTTGTTGACAGTAAACATGGTCCATTGTGCATGTTCACCCACATTCCAGCCTCACTCTTTTCTTACAGAACTCTGTTGTATTTTCTCCCAGATTTTTCACAGTTAACTTCATTGCTTTAGTTACTCTCCACTAATGAACTGAGGAATAGGTATTCTTTTCAGCAACAGTTGGAAACATCACGGAGCTGCTGGTCTGGTGAATTCTCATGAATGCTTTCCTAGATACTAAGTATTCACCTTGTATCTCCTTACAATAACAACAGGTTAGCAACAGTGTCTTCCACCAGCAGTCAAATACAATGAGTATATATAACATGAATTATATACATATATATATATGCTTATAAATTTTTACTGACTATATTCAAAATGAGTAAAAATTAAAATAGTGAGATATAGTAACATATTTTACTCAAATTATATGTACAAAACATTATTTTAGTAGATAAATATGAAAAAATACTAATGAAAAATTTTATATTTTTGGTTCTAAATCTGCAAAATCATGACTATAGTTTTCATTCCTAATGCATCTCAAGCAAATGCTAAATTTTCACTTGAACTTCTTGGTTGGTGATTGTATTTCATAGAATTTGTGTTACATAAAGGAGATTCACATACCTAAGTTATTCCAAATGTACTTACTTAAAACTTTGTCAGGATACAAACTCGGTATCCATGCTTAAATTTAAATTTATAGTATCCAAAGTTAAATAAAATGAAAATTCACTTTCATGGTTTCACTAGTCACATGCCAATTGATATGTGTGGCCAGTGGCTACCATATAGGATTGCATAGACTTAAATCGCATATGTACTTTTTAAAATATACCTTTCATGATATCTTTTAGTATAGGTATTGTCTCCCATTGTGCATATGAAATTATAGGGATGTGGAAACTATAATGCCTTAATTCAGATAACACATCTACTAAAGTTTGTGCCACATTTGAAAGAATCTGTGTATTTGACTAAAAATTCAGGCTTTTCTCACTATAATTTTATGCATTTTAAAAAGTATACTTTCATTTTGGCATGAATTTTATCATTTTATTTTCATGTACCAACTTTTATAAGAAATGTCATCATGTACTGCAGGCATGTACTAATAAAAGTGAAAATTAAAGAAGAAAAAATATTAGCAAATATGGCTTTCAATGTGAGATTTTCATAAGTGCATATAATTAGGTGATATTCATGCATCCTATAAATCTCCTTTGTACACCTCTCCTCTTATTCTCTTCTTCTTTTTCCCCTTTTTTATTTCATAAAATAAACATTCCTAATCAATTAATGAGTGAGACAATAGTTATTATACTGGATCTTGTTATCTTCAAAGTATTCAGGATAAGATATATACCAAAAAGATTTTTACAAAAAAAGAAACAGATAATAACACAAACTTTCTTCCATCAAGCTAAAATAAACTATTACTATAAATGAAACAAAGTAGGTTTATATTGAGAAATTTTAAAAATAACTGAATATGTAATTTTGGAAAGTATTTGAACTTTCTACTTCCTATTTATCTATAACTGTATATATGCATATTTCTCATGTAAGAGAAACTATTTGAGCTTGATTGACTGACTTCACTTAACACTGTTCTCCAGTTGCATCTGTTTACCTATAAATGCCTAAAGTGTATCTTTCTTTATGGTAGTGTAGTACTCTGTTACGTATAAATACCAAATTTTCAATATTCACTTATGTGTTGATGGACATAATCTACCTTGTCATTTCTTGTCATCTTGTTCAGATCCCACATATTAGAGGACATACTTGCTTTTCTGAATCTAGCTTATTTTGTTTAACATAACAATTGACTGTTCCATTTATTTTCTTTTTAAAAAATTTTAAAATACATATTAACATATGGTTGAAGTACATAATGTTTACATTCCTTTTGTGGAGTTAGCATATGTACATAACACATCCTAATTTCTTTTCAGCCCTTTCCCTTGTCCCCCTATCTCCTTCCATCTCTTCATTCTTTTCCATTTGAGAAAGATATTCCTACTTCCTATTATCTTTTATTTGGCTCCTCCTTTTTACTTGGGGTAGCTCATATAAGAGAAACCAGATGACATTTAAACTTGTGCATGTTATGTATTATAATTAATATTATCGAGATATCGAGATATCGAGATATATCAGTTTTCCTATGATCTTTCTTTATGGAAAAATAGTTCTTCACTGTGTATAAATACTATATTTTCTTTATCAATTTATCTGTTGATGAATTGTGCTATAAACATGGGTATGCATGTATTCTTACAAACGACATTTCATTCTTCTTAATGGCTAAATAATGCTCCATTTTGGATATATACTGTATTTTCCTTATCAGCTCATGAGTTGATGATGTTGATGATGAAAACTATAGCTCTTCCTAAACAGAAATACTTCCCTTTAAGTTCTACTTTTCTGCCCTCCTCGACTAAATGCCTATGGGTTGGTGCCACTGATATCTGGGATGGGGCTTCCCCTTTCATTCGTGGGCCTCCAGGTCAATCAGAACACCCAAAACTCTGCCCCATTCATCTGCAGGGCATTTCCTACCCCGTCTGAGTTGATTTCACAGGCCACAATTACTTGGGGCTTTGTAATATCATTTCAGGTCAGGGGCTCTGATGCCTTCAGCTTTGCTCCTCTTGCCTATGGTTGTTTTGATTATGCTGGGTCTGTCATGTTTCGACATTAATTTTGGGATTCTTTTTTCCTAGTTCTGGGGAGAACGTCAGTGGAATTTTTATGGAATTGTATTGAATCTGTAGATTCCTTTTGGTTAGATAACCACTTAAAAATATTAATTCTCCCAATCCATGAACATGGGAGGCCTGTACACTTGTGTTTTCAGTTTCTTTCTTCCAAGTTCGGTAATTTCCCCTGTAGAGTTCTTTGACCTTCTCAGTTAGATGGATTCCTATGTATCTCATTTTTGAAGAGTTAATTGTGAAGGAAATGTTTTTATGAATTCTTTGTCAGTCATTTTATTTTTGGTGTTTACAAAAACTATTGGCTTTTTAATTTTGGCATTTTATCTTGCTACTTTGCTGAATTATCATCTCCAAATGTCTGGGGTTTTTTTTGTCTCTGAGATCTTCCAAATATAGGATCATGTAGTTCCAAATAAGAGTAATTTAGCTTCTTACTTTCCTATTGTATCCCTTTTATTTCTTTCTCTTGCCCAGTTGCTCTGGTTTAAAATTCCAGTATTGAGTAGGAGTAGTGACAGTAGATGTTCTGATGTTTCTTATTTTAGAGGAAATGCTTTTAGTTTTTCCTCATTCAGTATGATGTTGGCTATGTTTTTTCCTCTACAGCCTTTACCATATTGAGATATGATCCTTCAATATGTAGGTTCTTCAGGGAATTTTATTTGAATAGATGTTGAATTTTGGCAAAGGTTTTTCTCAGCATCCTTTGTAACGAAGAGTGATTTTATACTTGGTTTTCTTTATACAGTGTATTATATGTATTGATTTGAAGATGCTGAGCTATCTTTGCATCTCTGAAATAAAACCTACTTAGTTATCCTCCAGTGTTATATTGAGTTTGGTTTACAAGTATTGTATTAAAGATTTCGCCATCTATATTAATCAAGCATACTGTTTTATAGTTTTCTTTATCTGGTATATCCTTGTCCAGTTTCAGCATGAGATGGTGTTGACTTCATAAAGGGAGTTTAAAAGCCTTCCTTTCTTTTCTGTTTCATGAAATAGTTGGAGGAATGTTGCTGTTAGTTCTTTAAAGATCTGGTAGAATTCAGCTGTGAATTCATGTGGTCTTGGACTTTGTTGGAAGATTTGATTACTGATTCAATCCTATTTCTTGTTCTTGATCCATTTAGGTTATGTATATTCTCTTAGATCAGTAGAGTAGGACATATATATCCAGAAATGTATCAGTTTTTTCTGGATTCTCCAGTGTATTGGGCTGTAAGATTTTCAAAATATCCTCTTGATGATCATGTGGATTTTAGTGGTGTCATTTAACATTTTCTTTACATTGCTGAGCATAATACTTTGAGTGTTCTCTTTTTTTCTTTTTGGTTAGTTTGGCTGAAGTTTATCAGTCTTGTTTATCTTTTCAAAGAACAAACTGTTTTATTGATCTTGTGCATCATCCATTTGTTTTTATTTCATCAATTTCAACTCTGATATTCTTTCTATTTCAGTATAGTTTGCTTGGTTCATATTTTTTCTAATACTATGAGATTTAGCATTAGGTTACTTATTTGAAATTGCTCTTACTTTTTAAAGCATAGATATCCATAGATATAAATTTCCTCTTAAAACTGCATTTGTTGTATCCCAGATTTTCTGGTATGTTTTGTTTCGCATTCGTTTGATTCTTGGGATTTTCAAATTTCCTTTTTGATATCTTCAGTATTCCAGCAGTCATTCAGAGGTGAATCATTTGATCTCCCTATGTATGTATAGATCAATATTATAATTTCTTTTGCTATTGTTTTCTAATTTCATTCTATGATAATCTGATAGGATGAAAAAAAAACTGAGTCAACAAACTAAAATCCTGCACACAAAAGTGTTTGGATGGGTAACGTTTCTCTTCAGGACTACAGTACTGAGATCAGGCCAGAAGGAGGAGGGAGGTGGGTCACGGCTGGGTCCTGCATTTTCCCTCCCATTTAACAGGCTGTTGCCTGTGAATGCTCAGCTCTGACTTGCTTTTTTCCGCAGTGGTTTGTTGCCTGTCCAAGGTTGTGTCACTCCAGGGCATTCAGTGTTTGCGTCTGTTTGTGTACCCTAAGCCACTGCTGTCCCCAACTGGCATGAGGGCACGTGGGCTGATTCAATGCCCTGTTTGCTCTCTGCCATTTAAACTTGTCAAAACCCTGCACGCAGCACTCCACCTGTCCTTGACTGTCCCCTGTAGTATGTCACACTGAGCCACTTGAGCATATTGTCTCCAGGAACCTTGAAATGTGGTTGTTCTATGGCTTCTGTCCCTGGAGTGCCCCATCCCAAGTAATAATGAGACAGCTCCTGGTCGTGCCACTCTGCCGTCATGGAGTTCTACAAAGCTCACCTCTCGTGTGGGTGGGCAGCCCCCTTGGACACACAGCATGCCCATCACTCACCACCGAGTGGTGGTCCTCTCTGTGCTCTCCCTGTGTTTGCAGAGTCACGTTGTCCTCCTGCTCCCACGGGGCACAGATTGGTGCTGTTGACCGATTGGTGCACTCTTCTCCTTATGTTGTACTTTGTTTTTCCATGACTTAATTTCCCTCTTGTCTCCTCATTGATTCCTGAGCTCTCCATCTTGTTTTCCTCCCTAGATAGCTGTTTCCCCTCTATTAGATTCCAGGTCATACAGACTCTCCAAACTGCTGCCCTCCTTCCAGCCCACCATCTTGACCTGAGTTTGTTCACACTTTAAAAAATGAGGAATAATTAGCATGCAGTGAAGCTTACCGTTTTTAGCATACAGTCTTCTGTGGGTGTTGGCAGGCGCCTAAAGTTGTGTGACTCCTACCACAGCCAAGGCTTAGAACAGCCTCATTCCCAGAATAGTGCTCCATTCAGCCCTTTGCTGTGATCCCTCGTCCTACCCATGGCTACTAACAAACACCTGTTGGAGTCCCCACTCTTTCCCTTTCCAGTGTATCCATGAATAGCAGTCTATAGAATCTAATCTGTCAGTCTGGCTTTCAGTTAATTGAAATATATGTTGGAGATTCATCTATGCTGTCTCCATGGTTACTCTTTTTTATTGCTAAGTCATAGTCCATTATGCAGATGAGCTGCAGTTCGCTATTCCCTTGAAGAACTAGTTGTTTCCAGTTTTGTGTGATTATGGATACAACTTCTGTAAACATCCACAGAACTTTTCTTTCTCGTGGGTAAATGCCCAGAAGTGAGATTAATGGGTCAAATGTGAGGCGATATGTATAAGAAGCCATCGGTTTCTCAGTCAGCTGTGCTGTTTCTCATCCCACAAGCCAAAGGTGAGAGCTGAATTGCTTCACATCCTCATCTGCACTTTGTATTGCGTGTTTTTATTGTAAGTGTGTGTGTGTGTGTGTGTGTGTGTGGTGTGTGTCTGGCCATCCTAATAAAGACCCAGTAGTATTTCACTGTGGGTTTGCTTTGCATTTCCTAGTCACTAATTATGTCAAGGCTATTCTGCTTTGGAGGAGAAAAGCAGCCTTCCCAGCCAGGCTCAGGTTGCTGGTCTCTCCTGCCTCGCTGAAGTTCTCTCCACTTCCTGCCCCGGTGGCTGCTTCCACCCTCTGCTTTATCATAACTTTCAGCGACCCCTCTTGGCCAGGGGCACAGGTGCTTACCCACCCCACAGGGACTCCCCCTAACTGACCTTCACAGGCCCTAGGCACAGTGCCAGCTTGGGGATGGCCCAGGGCACATCATGGTAATTGCTTTTCTCAGCAGATCCCCAGCATCTTTGTTCTGAGGTCCTGGGGACGTGAACAGCAGATGAGAATGGCACCTGGACACAGCTCTCTGCCAAGGGCCTGCTGTCATTTTCCCTCCAACTGGTCCCCAGAGGGAAAGTGGGCCATGCAGGTCTGACACCATGTACCCATCACAAGCTGGTACTCTCTTCCTCAACCTCTTGGCCTGTCTGCTCAGTCTCACTTCTCATTTCAGACAACAGGAAAAGTGTGTTAAAGTCAGTAGATACTAAGTACCTCTGTGGGTGAAGATTAAAAGCTGCATCTTTAGTTCCTTCACACTGCGTGCAGTGAGGCCAGGTTGTACGCCACAGCACCTTCTTCTCAGGAGAACACGTGTGCAAGTACTATACATGTACCTACTACACTACTTTGCAGGATAAATGTGTTTCTGACTTGGGTTGCAGTCAAAGAGTGAAAGCCGTTGGCCTGGAAAACATGAACAGTGAAGTGCCTTCTCCATTTAGAGTCCATTTATACAGAACATGTAGCCAAGAAACAGTGCAGTCTTAAAGTAAAAGCTTGAGCCACCTAAATGCAAATAGAAAGTGTCCTGGTTCTCGCAGACAGGAGGGGGATAACGGTGGCCTTGTGTGCAAGTGTAAGGTGGTGCCTTTGCACCTGCATGAGAGCCCTCTCGCTGGTATCCTTTCAGGCTCCTTCTCCTGATTTTCCCCAGAGAACTTTTGTATGGGACACAGCGAGCACTGTGAGGGGGCAGTCAGTGAGAAAATGTGATCATGACCACCCCATCTGCTCTGTATTTCCTAAATACACTTGTTGGAAACCACACATTTCTGCTCTTCCAAGCCCACCAAGGAAGCAGGGGTTGGGAGAGTCAGGGACTGTGTGGGAACAGTCAGTGAGCAGGTCAGTGGCCCAGGAGTCTTGGTCTTGGTATGACTTGGACATACATTCCTGCCCAGTGAGACCTTGGATGAATCTTGGGGTATGTGGAGTGGGGTGCTGATGCAGGGGAGTTTCTCGGTGGTCGCCAAAGAGAACACCAGAAAAAAGCTTTTGGCTGGTGGAAGACTCTGGAGGGACTCAGACTCCAGGGTTGAGTGGTGGCCTGGCTTAACTTCACCCTATAACTTTCCGTGGCTGTTACAGGCAGAGCCTGTCTGGGGCCTCGGGGCTCTCGGTGTGTATGTTGAGACACCAGCTATCCTGAAATGGTGCTGACAGGAACCTATGGGGCAGGGAAGGAAGCAATGGTGACAGGCATAAGTGGGACAGTACTGCCCCTTCCCATGGGCACCTCTCCCACTCACCCTCCATCCAGGTAGGAATCTGATCAGTTTTCCTCTTGGCTGCTTGTCAGATTCCCCTGTGGTACCCTTCCGAGGTAATTCTGTCTTCCTCCTGATGCTGTGCCTGTGCTTGGAGCTTGTGGTTGTCTGCCTGGGTTAGTTGGGTAGGTTTTGTCTCTCAAGGCCAGTCAGGTCACTACTGCAGATACACACAACTGAAAGGTGCCTTGTGGAGCAAACCACAGCAATGAGAGCCCCATCTTCTTTGCCTTTCTTCCTTCTTCTATTCTTTCGGAACAGCAGTGAATCCCAGTAAACCATGAACATGGAAGAATGGAAATAAATAAAAATCAAACCTTGATATACTGTGCTATCATTGAGCACTCTGCCATTCAGCCTTCTGTTTTTATGAATCTCAATTGCCTTTAGCCTTTGGAACCTGCTGGAATTTCCATGGAAACTCACAAGCTTTCTGTGGTGTAGAATATTGCCACTCTAACTTTCTCTTCCCCTTTCCCAGCATGTGCAATAGAAGGAATAAAAGTTTGAGTTGAATTTGTACTTAGCCTCGAACCCACTGGGTAATAAATCTTGAATCCCTCAACTACTTATTTAGTAGCAGTGCTCTTTTTCTTCCATAAAATCAAGGCCAGGAAAACCCCACTACATCAGGAACCCTGGCAAGAGCCCTGTGCATTATCTCATAGACCCTTTGCCACCTGACTGGGTAAAAGAAAAAAGACAGGGCTTATTCCACCAATTTTAAAGTGATTATTGGCTAAGAACCCGAGATCTGTGAATTACACAAAGTCACACACTGAGACAGTGTCATGGACGGAGACAGAGAACAGGCTGCAGGCTGGATCATCTGCCCCAAACTGTCTCTCCTACCCTAAATCAGGTTCCAGACTTCTGTCTTTAAGAGTCATCTGTTGATGCTTTGAAGACCTGTCTACAAGCCTCTCTTGAGCTAAAGCCCATGTTTTCAAGAAGAAATATGTAGCTACTTTTCTTATCAAAAGAATGTTGTTAAAGATGAGGTCCTAAGGAACAAAGTACAGAAACATGTAAAGGAGGCAAAAGCAGTGGGTAAGAGGGGGGCGAGGTAGTGTCGGGCACACACATGAGCCTAAAATGACCACAGGGAATATGGCATTCCTTGGTATAGTCCTGTGTTTCTCTGTCATATCTCAACTAACGTGGAGAAAGTGCTCAGACTCCTCTCAGAGCATCTCCAAGAGTACAGGCATTTCAGCCCAACCTGGTTCTCCATCTCTCACCTTTTTTCCTAGGTAGCAGGTATCAAGGGGATACTCCTGGCCAACAAGAAGGTGGATGACCAGGTGAAGACATACATCACCTACAACAAAGGCAGGGACTGGCGCCTGCTGCAAGCTCCAGACGTGGACCTGAGAGGAAGCCCCATGCATTGCCTGCTGGTCAGTCATCCACCTCCTGGGAAGTGCCCGGGGCAGGCTGGTTACCTGGGGATGAGACACCAGGAGCCTTCTCCTACCCAGAGAATTTCGGAATTTTCTAACTCCCAGGGCATTGGCCTGAAGGCTCAGACTGCCACATCAATTGTGTGAAAAGCTCAGTTGAGCTCCATGGGCTTTTACAGCATACTTCATCCCACCATAAAACAAAAAAAGTGTATAAGAGAAGCAACATATACTTAAGAGTCCCAAGCAGGGATAGACAGTCTAACGTAATAGTTGGATGAGTGCACAACAGAGGTCAAGGGGAGCAAATTCAGTCTTAAGAACCCCAGGAAGGGTCCACATGGCTGTCTATGTGGGAGAGTCAATTAATCTATCAACTCTCTCAGGTTCTTCCTATGCAGAATACTGGGGAGGGAACCCTGGGGGATGGGCTGTGTGGAAGGGAAATCGCTAACATGGACACTCACAGCCTTCAGTCCCCTCTTAATGAGGGCCTATACTGGAAACTATTCTGAGGCACTAGAAGTGATGCTGTCCCTCCAGAGCACACTGTAGCCTTCTAGGTCCAGGGTTTAGCTCAGTGGCACAGTGCTTGCCTTGAAAGCACGAGGTCCTCAGTTGGATCACTGGTACAGGGTGGGGGGGGGAATGTAACCTTGTGCCAATCATTCAGAAATGTTTACCAAGCCTTTATCCATGTGTTCTAGACACTTAAATGATGGGAATAGAGGGAAGATTCCAGCCAACAGTGCTCTTACCTGTTTGTTGATTTTAAATGAGTTTCATGCTTTTGTTTCCTTTGCTTGTTTTTTTATTTTTTCTTTTGCTTGGTTTGGGGTACTCAGGTCGAAGTCACATGGCTGCCTACCCCTAGAAACACATCACAGCATAATATTCTTCTTTAGATCTTAGTCTGGTTTAGTCTTATTTTCTTAAATCAATTTTCTCTTTTCACATTTATATCTTCTTATCTTTATTTTTTTATAGGTTATGTCTCTATAAATCCCCAAGTCCTTTAAAAATGCCTCTATGGCATACATAAATAAATAGGGAACATAAACTTAGGTGTTTGAATAATTGCTTTGTATAAAATTTAAGTAAAATTATAAACAGAACAAAATGCATAAAACAGAAGCAGGCACAATCCAGTTAAAGAAGAAGTCAGGAGACATAGATTGTTCCACATTGCTTCCTTTCTTCACTCCTGGTGGCCCCTTAAGCTCTAAGAAGCAGGGTTTGATGATCAGGATCAGATATGGAAGGTCACTGTCATTGTCTGGGAAGCGGCCAAGGGCAGTGACCAGGACCTGGGCAGTGTGAGTGGTGGCCATGAGGACAAGGCAGGAGAGTGTGCTATTGGATGAAGTGTGATTCAAACAGGGCTCACGTTTGCATTTTTAAAACATTTATTATAGTAAAAGGCACACTGTTATTAATCACCTCCAACATACTGTCCCTCACTTTGAACACACTTAATCCTATCCCACTTGGCACTCTGAAGCCATCTTGAAGTCCTCCTTGTGAGTGTCTTGCACCTGTCATGGTTGCCTCGGTGTCTTGAGGCACCTCAGAACTTTCACCTTTCATGGTCATTTTGATTTTGGTGATCAAGAGGTGCAGGGTCCAGTGAATAAGGTGGATGTTGGGACACCATGATGGTTTTGTAATTTTTCCTTTTGTGTGGATGGCACTGGGCTACCCCATAAAGACAATCTCAAGGGAGGGCCTCCCGAAGTGCTTTAGAAAGTGGCAGGAAGGGTGGGAAAATTGCGTTTGGAGTGTGTGTGTGTGTGTGTGTGTCTGGGGATTCTGAGAGGGATTGATGGCAATGTACTTGTACTTCAACTTTGTAAAAGTAAATCTTCACCGTGTACTTCAGTCATTCCTTGTTATGTAGGAATAAAGGCAGTAAGGAACTCTGGATAGTGTTCAGGTGAAGAGAACTACTGGTTTTGTCAGATGGCAAGAGAAATGAGTGGCCCCTCATGCAGTTCCTTGCTGCTCCTGGAAACTGGCATCTAGCAGTTTCGTCTCTAGTGGGGCCATGGCAAGGGAAGGTCAGGAACTTCCTGGAATGAAATGATTTTCCTGTCCGTTTCAGCCCTTCTGCTCCTTACACCTGCACCTGCAGCTTTCTGAAAACCCGTATTCTTCGGGAAGGATCTCTAGCAAGGAGACGGCCCCAGGGCTTGTGGTGGCTACAGGTACGGAAACATGCCTGGGATTCTAATTCAGGGGAGGCTTCCACAGTAAGTTTGTTGCCTATTTTTGGACCATGGGTTTCTTTGACCATGCAGAGGTAGCTGCAGGAGGTCTGTCCAGAACATGTGCAGGGTTTTTGTATCCCCTGAGCCCATCACAAGTGTCTCAGAAATGGAGCGCTTCAGACAGTTATAACTTCTAGAGTTATGTACCCTCCTCTTCCCCCGCCCAGTCTCAAAGACATGGAATGACCCTCAGAGCTTAGCAAGAGTTCCTGCCAAAAGTAAACAGGTCTGGTTATTTTTTTTTATAAGGAAATTCTGACTTGTAACAGGGAAAAGGCCTGATGCATGAGGTCCCAGCTCTCCAAATACAAATTGGGGCCGTTTTTTCTTTACACAGAAGACACTTTACCAAAGCATTCCACCCAGAGCCATTTTTTTTTTTTTTTTTTGAGACAGGGTTTTGCTTTGTAGTTCAGGCTAGCACTGAACTCACTAGCCCAGGCAAGCCTCGAACTCAGCAATCCTCCTGTCTCTGCCTCCCGAGTGCTGGGATTACAGGTGTGAGCCACCACGCCCGGTACTGTGGTATGTGGTGCTGATTGCTGGTGGGTGTGAGTCACCACACCCAGCATTGTATGTGGTTACCGGGGATCGAACTCAGGACCTTGCTCTTGGGAGGCAGGCGCCAGAACCACTGAGCTAACCCTCCGGCCCCCCAGAGCCATTTTTAATCAGGAGGTCTCTGGTGCATGGCAGGGTTTGTTTACCTATGATTAAGTGCTTGGCTGCAAGCCTCCTGGGGGTGAAAGTGCAGAAAAACTTGAGGTTGCAGTGTTGGAGCCCCTGTCCGCAGAGCGCCAGTCAGAAACAAAGACAAAGCAACTCTGAGAGGAAGTGTGGGCCTCCTGGGGATGCTCTCTGATTAGCATGCGTTTGATTTGCATACACCTTTACAGGAATACATTGCCAGCATAACACAAATCAGGCTCTAATCTTAGAAGGTAGAGCTTTGGTGCAAGGCAGCTTTTTTTCTTTTTTTCTAATGAAAGCAGATAAATTCAGTGACTTTCCAAGGAGGTGCCTTCTGTTTTCTCTCATCAACCAGAAACTCTGGCCTCCGGATTTCCTGCTGTCCTCACCATGCCTTCCCTCTCCAAGCTTCTGACTGAGGAAACTTATAGAAAGCACCAGTGACCAACCGCGGCCTTCAGATTGTAGCTAATGTGGTTCTGGTGTCTCAGTAGCTCTTCTCTAGGGAGTATGGACACACTCCATCATGCTCCACACTGCTGGCCTTGGATTCCAGGACATGAGGAAGGAGACGGGCTCTGTGTCTTGTTCTGGCTGGGGGCAGGCCCTATGCCCTGTGGTCACTGTGGCTTGGTTCTTCTGACCCCAGCTGTTGCCTGTCCACCAGGCTATGGGCAGCCCAGGGCCAAAGTAGACGCAGAACAGTAAAAGTGATCAGCAGTGAAAGTGAATATGATCTGAATGCTTGGGATGTAGCCAGGCATGGTTCATTTTGGTTTAACCACCCTGAACTTCAATGTTTTCATTGGCAAAGTGGGACTAATCGTACTAGTGTAATAAAATTCCAGGATTAAATGGAGTAATGAATTTCAAACACTTAGAACAGTGCTCAGGATATACTGAGTGCTTCCTATCATCACTGATATCATAGAAGTTAAGACTGTTCTCCTTGCATCAGAGTATAATTTATTCACCTTCTTTAGCGGACCATCAATCACATGCAGGCCATAATAGTCAGGAGCCCCGATATCCTGCCTTCTACACTGTGCTCTTGCATTCACTGAATTTGGGATTTTTTTTTTTTTTTTGCATTGTCTTCCTCACCTGTAAAATAAGACGTTTTCTGCCCTGTGAGGGAGCTGTCAGCGTTAGGGATGGCAGTGAGCAGGAGAGACTGGACATGGCGCTCGGAGATTGGGGATGTGAGAGTGGAGTTGTTGTGGTTGTCTGTGATCTACATGTTTCTAAATTAGTTTTATTGAGCTTTTTATAAATTAAACAAACATGGAAACATTGCAGAGTTGGTTTTTAAAATTTTTAGCCACTTGTATCGAAACTGAGTGATTCCTTTTCCCCTCCCCCATGCAACTCCCAAGGCTCCTCCGCAGGGCACTGGAGGGTATAGCACAGCGAGGAGGTCCTGGTGCCTCTTCCTGTGCACTTTCCTTCATCCTGCTCATCTGGCCTCCCTGGAGTTGATTTGCTGTGAGGAAAGTGGCCGTGAAGTCATCCAAGTATGCCTTGGTGACCCGCAGGCAGGTCTTTCTGGGGACCTTTCCCACGCCACTCTCGCGCCCTGGAGACCTTAGGTTGTCTTCCTCCCATGCTCCCTCTTCCCATCTGGCCTTGAGAAGCGGTCTCAGGGTGAAGGTGTGCCCTGGACCGTATCCAGTTCCTGCTGAGGGCACCTGAGGGGGGGGGTCTGAATTCTCATCTGGAGAGTCTGGCAATCCTGTTAGCAGTGGAGGCCGGGGGTTCAGGATACCTGGACCCTGACGCCCTGTGCGGCCACCCATGCCGTGCTCTCCTAGGCTCAGAGAGAGCTCTTTGCCTGACTGTGCAGGACCCCGTGTAGTGAGGGTGAGCTCTGGCCCTTCAGTCTCAGAGGTGAGGGGAGCGCAAGCAGGTGTCACGCCCAAGCGCACTCCCCTCACACCAGCCATGCTGCCATCCAGCCTCTTCCCGTGCTCCGTAGCATATGCACCAGGGCTTCCTGTCACCACTGAGCACCTGAGCCCACTCCCAGCCTGATGGTCCTCTCCCTGCGGTTAACTGTGCAGTGTCTTACCCTGAGCCTTCCACCCCTGCACCGCCACTTCCCTTTCCTACATCTGTGGTGATGACAGCAGCATCTATAGCCACCTGAGGCCTCCCCAGCTACACCTCTTCCTTGCACCCCTCTCTGGCCATAGCCCTTTGGTTCCATTGTATAAGCAAGGTTCCTTCTCAAGTCTTCTATCTCTCGTGTTACTCAAGCAGTTCTGTTGGATCACCCACAAGGCCACTCAGGGACTAAACATGTTCAAAGATTGAGTCATCCTGATGACATCTTTTCTGTCCCTCATCTGGGAAGATGTCTTTGGTCACAGAGTCTGGATTAATAGGGTAGTTTTCAGGGTACCCTTCGTTTGGCAAAAGATATTTCCAGACAGATTCCTGACCATGAGTCAGGTTCTTACCCCTGCAAGCCTTCTAGACCAGTCCAGTCAAGCTCTGAGAAACTGGAAATATTCTCAGAAGTAACTTAGTGTGGAGTAGCCCTAAGGAGCTGCACCAGAGGTGGCAAATATGTCCTTTCAGGCATCTCCAAGCTCACCACTCCACTGTCCTCTCTGCTCCCGGTTGATGCTACACACTGTCCTGGAGAAACTACACATGGCTTCCAAGTGCTTTCCAGCAGCCACCCCCACAAAACGGAGATGACATTCTCTACTCCTTTTTACCTTTTACTCCTCTTTGTCTTATCAAACCTGTATCTAGACTGTTGAATTCCAAATTCCAGACATCTCCAAAGAGCTGCTCTTCAAGCCTCTCCCTGTTTCTGCCATACCTACTGCCTGAGCCTGGAGCCCTGGGGTTATTTTTGGAAGCCCAAGTGTCAAAACAAGTTGGCTAGCTGTGCGCGCCCTGGTGCTGATGGGAGCTTGACAAGCTGTAGCCCGGCTTTAATTTCTCATTTTGAAGCAGTAAATGTCAGGCACTCAATTAACATTTTCATTATTGCATTTTTATTGTGCTCTTATTTAGGCTACAGATGTGTGGGAGCTAACATTCCCTTCCTGCTATTTTTAAAAGAAAAAATATCAACCAATATGTTAAACTCTTACAAGTTTAGGGTACCTTTCTGGTTTTTATTATGTCCCCAAGGGCATATCAACACTGGAATATCATTCAGTCATTTATTTCCTCCTTGTGCGTTTACCCCACAGTTACACATTGAGCATTATCTACTATCTACTCTGGTGGGGGCATTGTTCTAGGTCTAAAACTGGCGTTATCTGTTGAGGAATCTGGGACAGTATCACCTGAATAGAAAATCTCAAGCAGTTTCTTTTGAATGTGGGTGATTTCAAGGTGATACAGAACAAGGGGGAAGAGAAAAGGCAAAGAAAAGAGAGTGTTCAGGGTTGAAAGCAGTAAATATGGCTGGTCTTGGTGTGGCTCCTTCTCCTGTGCCTGGTGGCCTTGGTGAGTGAAGTGTGGACCTCTTATTTGTGCTCAGTCTATAGTTTAGGTTGCACAATCTTTGCCACTATTCCACTGGACTGCCTAGGGCTCAAGAGCTGTTCTGTCAGATTGAGCACACATACACATGCACACATATTCACACACACCAATATTTCTTGGGATAAAATTATCCCTAAGGAATATACCTTCTCCATATATGTCTGTTCCCCATTCCTCATTTTCCTAGGACATCTGTCAGGAGAAATTTACAATAGTCTTGGTAGACAGAATGAATAATTCAGGGAACTTATCCAAGTCAATATTTAGTCATTGAGTTTTATCATTTAAAGGTGCCTTCCTGTCATACGATTTACCTGTCTTCCCTTATTGGGTTTTACTTCCCGCTGGGCCTTTGATATGACATCAAGAAAAAGACTGCACAAATCAACTGTAAGCGTAGCACCTGCCATCTCTATCTTTGACACCCCGCCCCTCAGTCCAGAGCAGACTGAATCATAATGGACTGACAATTTCAAATGATTTGATTATATTGCAGGCAACATTGGTCCGGAGCTGTCCTACACTGACATTGGTGTGTTCATCTCCTCGGATGGTGGGAATACATGGAGACAGGTAACTGGGATGATTCAGAAAGAGGGAAGAGGAAGAGGCATGTAGAATAAGTTCTGCCAATATCTCCTCTCCCTTCACTTCTTAGCATCAGTCTGACTTCGTAGTTACAAAAAGTTAAGCTACTCAGTTTGATTAATCTGGCTGGAAGTTTAGAAGGGGAGTGGGACAAGATGGGAAGAGGGAAGCAGGGAGGAGGAAGAACTGGAATTATCCCAGATGGTTCATTTCTTCTTCAGCATTACATGTGTAACAGCCACTGGATGCTATATTCTGTGCTAGTTGCTGGGGATACAACCAATAAAACAATGTTTATTGTTAATGTGCAAGGGGTTCTTGGCAAGCAGGCTTTTTTTACCTTGCTGAATCTGTTTCTTTATCTACTAGAATATTAAGTAGGTAGTCCACAAAAGTTGATGGGTAGGTGCTATGAGGAGCCCACTATAGATATAAGACAGTTTAACAGGTGTATGACTATATCAAGGATTAATTCAGTTTTACAAAATAGCTATAATATCTAGTAAGATTCTGAGTGATGATGGGCATGTTCTGTATCTGTGCTACTGCACAAGTTATGAGGCATGTGATGTATGGCTGGTGTGACTGAGGAATTGAACTTTTTGTTTTATATTAATTTAAATTTAAATCATTGCATGTGTGTACTATACTGGACAACAGCTATTTACCCAGTGTCAACAGAAACCTTGGGTGTTAGAGTTCCTTTTTTTTTCAACAAGCTCAACATTAAATAGAGGAAATAGGTTCACAGATAACAATAGTTGAGGATGATTGTATTATTTCCGTGGCATTATGAGTATGGATATGAAAGGAAAGAGTTGATTCTACTGGGGAAAGTGGGAAAGACTTCACAAGAAGAGGTGGATTTTGGCAATTCTTAAAGATGAAAAAGTGTCTACCCAGAGAAAATGAGGGAACGACACTAAATGTTTTGATGACAAAGGTGAAGTCACCCTCTGTCATCTGGTTGGACAAGTTCCTATCTGAATGCTTTAGAGAGGCCTGCCATCCTCGTCAACAATATCACCATCATCCCATGGACATCACTGTCACCACTGTCATGATTTAAAAACTTACCTAACATATAGCTATTCTAAGTACTGTAAGGCATAGGTGAAGAATAAGTCAGGTTTTCTCTCTGCAAGGCCTAATCAGGTGAAGAGGGAGCTGACACAGCATAAAATCAGACTTTCAAAATATGAGATTCTATTCCAAGTACACAGGGAAGATAGAATCCGGCATCAGATTCATCTGGTACAAAATTACCAACAGACAAGTCATTATCTCTTCACCTCACACCTGGCCAGGTGGCCATTGTACCATCTTTTCTTTGTGTCACTTCTATTTTGATTTTCTTCACTCTTTTCTCCAATAGCCAACACTTCCACTTTTCACTATGGTACTGGAGAGGGTAGGAGAATCAGTGGTCAGAATAACAGCCTCAGGAGGAAAACGTGAGGCTACTTCCCCATTCTGTCAAGAGCCAAAGTTTTTCCTATGTTCCTCATCCCCAGGCTTCTTTCCTATGTGCCAAAAGATGGCTTATCATAGAGCCACCCACAAAGCTCTGGGAAGAAAAGCCCATGTGAATTATCCTTTGCATGTTAAGTCTTCCCATTTATACCATATTTGCTTTTCCTGAAAAGTTAAATGTAAAGGTTGAAAGTAATAAGAGTTTCTGGGCTCTTGAATTTTTCCCATATTGGTCATATGTGCAGGAGGCCCCTTTCTGCCTATTTATCCCCTTTTAAAACCCGCCTACCTCCCTCTACCCACTTCCAGCCGTCTTCACCTAATCTACCATCGCAGTTTATTTACCTCAAATGCAAGAGCTACCACCAGTGGTTAAGTGCTGGAAGAATGCTGAAAGCCTGATTTCTATAAAAGCTCTGAGCTTGAAGTTACTTTTTTCCTGAAGAAATGTTTTTCTGGCTTCATATTTGAGTCATGTGGGGCATATGCTGTGTGTAGAACTAGGTCTGACATTATCATAATTCAGAGCTTTGTATCATAGATAGTGCTTAGTAAATGCCTATGAGTAGATAGGCAGATGGATCATTGGGCAAGTGAAGAGGTGAATGGATAGATGGATGGATAGATTTTGGACACATAGTCGAATCAAATATGAATAACTTCACATCCCTGAAAATGCTATTGTCTTAGTGACTTTCTTCATTGCTGGGACAAAATATGCCAACAATTTAAGGGATTTGGGTTCACAGTTTATAGAAATTTCAGGCAACAGTCAGCTGGCTCCAAAGCAGGGAAACATGGTAGAGGAGAAATGGTCCATGGCATGGCAGGTAGGAAATGGAGAAAAGAAGAAAGCCATGCTAAGCAAAGTCAAGACATAGTGGCCCACTTCCACTGACCAGGCTTCACTTTCACTATCACAGCTAGCTATTAACTCATCTGTGGATAATGAGTATTATGCCTCCAAGATCCAACCACTACCCCAGGATCCCACCTATGAATACATGTGGATTTGGGGGCCATCTAGATATACACAGTAGCTACATTCTAATGAATCCCTAAAGTAGGTGTTCACAGGCATGGAAGTCTTCATTCAACTTTGAGAGGAATCTAGGGGGTAGTGACTTGGCATAATTACTCAGTTATCACAGCATCTAGGGAAATCATCTTTTAATATCCTTGGTAAATCATAATCAAGCCCATGAGACACAGACCATTTATTAAATCAGTAAACATCCAAATAGAGAGAGGAAGAGAGGGGCTGAATGACTTCTAAGATAGAAAGATGGGTAGGACTGTTTGAAAGCATACATTTCCTTGCTCTCCTGGTTAAGCATGTGTCTGACTGCTTCACCTGGTGTGGCCCTCTGGGTCATAGTTCTGGGAGAATGAACCTTGAAAATGCCATCTTTTCCTCACAAGCCTAGTTCCCTGTCATCTTCTGTCAAGCAGGGATGATATTTACTAAATTACTGGGGTTGTTGGGAAATTAGATTCTAGAAGAAACAATGTATGTGAAACACTGTAAACTGTTAAGCACTATGCAAAGGTAGAGTGCTGCTGTGATTGTTGTTGTTGTTGTTGTTTCAGATCTTTGACGAAGAGTACAATGTCTGGTTCCTAGACTGGGGCGGTGCCCTCGTGGCCATGAAACACACACCTCTGCCAGTAAGGCACTTGTGGTAAGGACAGCTCCCTGCCCTATGAAGGAGAAAGCCCCAGAGTGGAGAGGGTTGGGACAAGTGGTTCTGCATGATGTTTTGCCCATTTATACATTTCCTCACCCATGTGTTCATTAACCATCTGCTTCAGACTGCATCTAGTGTGTAAGAAACCCTAGCAGGTCGTCTAACTCAGATAGGGGAGTGTGGTGAGTGGGATGGGGTGAGAGAGATACATGTTCAGATGAGACAAGAAAGACCTGCAAATTCAGACAGCCAAGATGAGGAATCCAAACTATGGGATGGAGATTGCTACAAGAGAACAGTTACATTCATGTACCAGATGCTTAGTTCTGTTGGAGATAAGTTGAACTTGTGATTTCCACGAATATTTCATCAGAAATGACCACTAATTATCAGACACATTTATCTGAAGATGAAGGGAAATGTCTGGGTTGCACTCTAGATTTGTATTTGTAGCCACTAGTTACTAGAGGGCAGTTAAAAACATAGTCATGGGATCAGTGCTTCAGGAGAAACCGAAGACATCTGTCAAACTTTGTTACAACCCCTTTAAATGGCCTGGAAATATAACTCTGTTACACACCGTGCTCAAGGCTACACACGTAGTACTTGGTAGCATCACACTGATTTCTGTTAGGAGCTTCTGTATATTAACTGCTAATACTCCAGATTATGAAAGGAGCACTGAGAGGCTTATGATGTGATCCCTGCCCTTCAGGAGAACAGTCATGATGAGGAGTTTAGATCGTCCCTTCACGTATCACTAGAAACCAAAGCAATGTCATCTACAATGTACTGAACACGTGTCTTACTGGAAAAGGGTCTGCCTGCAGCACATGGCCTAAGGACTGGTTCTTGAAGAAAGAGTGCTAAGATTTGCAGGATTGGTGGGAAAAAATCCATGAAATGATCTGGCCAAAACCTGTGAAATTTGGGGAATACAGACAGAATGTGTTCAGACATCTACATTTGATTAGAGCCAAAATATGAGTATGGAAGTATGGTAGGAAGGTGAAGAGCTAAAATGCCAGTTTAAGGGGCTCTGGTTAAGCTGGTAGGTAATTTCTTCCAGCACCACAGTCTGTTTCTCTCTGCGGGAGAAGTACTGTCTACTAAGAACTAAATGAGACGAGGCATGTGAGAGAAGAGAGTTTGTATTTTAGTTACTTTTCTTGTTGCTGTGACAAAATATCCAACATCCAAAGGTAAAGGATGGAAAGTGTATTTCAGCTCAGTTTGTAGAGGTTTCATTCCATAGTTGGCTGGGTCCCAGAGGGTGGCATGGCAGAGAGGCATTGCAGAGGAGAAATAGTCTATGACATGGCCAGCAGAAGGCAGTGAACAGCAAGCAGCAAGCCTGCCTCTTTCCCTTTTATACTATTCAGGCTAAAAGCCTTTTGGGTGGTGGCACTCACATCCAGGGTAGGGATTCTGTTTTCAGTAAATCTATTCAGCCACACCTAGGACCTTGCTAATTTCAATCAGTGGACTAATTCACTATCACACACCCTTAATCCACTTACACCCTCTAGATCCAGCCATCCCTGAAAAGCCCCACATAGGACCCCATGAGATTTTGGAGGGACATTAGATACAAGGCAGAGCAGTCTAGAACACCTTTTGTTTTAAGCCAGTAGAGACACTTTTTCTTAGCCTCCATCATTAACTAGAGAGCCCCAGAAAAGCTTAAGAAGAGAACTGAGAGTCTGTAGACAGACACAGGTAGCGTGGCGTTTTCCCCTTTAGCCCCAGGACGTGTATGTAGCAATATCACTTTATATTCCACCACCAACTAATGTGAGGATTCTCACGGTGAGGAGTTACTCCTTGCCCAATTGTTTGTTTTACTTCTTTCTTCAGGAAAGTTTCCTTGAGTTGAAGAAAAGTGGAGTCTGTTGCTGTGTTCTTTTGGTGTAGAAAAGGACAGTTACTTCGGAGTGCATGATGCTGAGGGTCTAAGTACATTTGGGCTTTGGAGAGTCTCAGCCCCCTTACATCTGACCTTGGTCTGACTTGCAGGGGGTTCTCCCCGGAGCCATGTTTACTCTCAAAGTGTCCCTTGTCTGAAACACCCAGGCTGGTAAATGTTTCAGTATTCAAATAGGGACATGTAATTCAGGGACAGTCCTTACAAATGGTTAAATGCCAGCTACCGAATGTGTGTGTTAGAAACAGCAACAAATAACTCACTCAAGAACTCTCTTTTGAACTTTGTGCTTCATTTCCAAAGGCTAAGTGAGTGTTTTGTAAGGGCTTGACCATGTCATTTTCAACCACGTTTTCTTATGAAATGGTTCACTGACTTTGTCTCCTGCTTAGGAGGTGCGGGGTTCTGAAACTCATCATTTCTTTATCATTGGTAGCTTCTAATTAAGTCACAATTTTCAAGGTAAACAAATAGCTCATTTTAGAGAAAGAAAGGTTAAATAATTGGTTCAGTGTTATTTTTTATGGTAGATCTCAGAATGGGTTTTGTGTGTGTGTGTGTGTGTATATGTATGTGTGTATATATATACATATACATACACGCACACACACACATATACAGGAAAAGATACAAGGTTAGCCACTCTCACGTAAGGGTATAGTGCTCTCAGGTTTAGATAATGGCTACATGCCATTTCAGAGAAAATAGGAAATCATAATTGCAAAGCTGGAGAAGCTTTAGCTAGGCTAACAAGGCGTGCTGTTCCCTACAAATTGAAATGATAGGTAGCTTGATAGGCATGAAGTCAAAACAGCATACAAATGAAGCCGTCCATTTGTGACCATGTACAGATGGTTAAAACCTAAGTTTTGCCACTGGTGAACCCTTCAGCCAGCATTACCTGGTGCCTTCAAAGCCTTAGGGGGAACTCCCAGCAAAACTGTGCTCCAGTGAAAACTCACAGCAGGCAGGTAGGTGCCTCATCCACATGTAGACTGGGCAAGACTGTGTGCTCAGCCCCCACACATGATCAGCACCTCCTCTTGGTGGGAAGCTCCTGGAGACAGAGGGAAGCATCCCCTGGCATTTTGTCCTCTTCTCCTTTGTAAGTGGTGTGGACCTAGCATTTTGCTTTATTCCTGAGAATCACCCTTATGAAAACAGTACTTTCAACCCATGTGTTTCTGGGAAGGGAGGGTGTGTGCTGTTCTGAAGAGCTTCCAGGTGGCCAGAATCTTACCAGTACATAGATTTGCATTATAATAAAAAGGAGCAAAAGAAAGGGTTGCTGGCTCACAGTGGCTGCTCCATTTCCAAGCTGGAGGCTTCTGGGAAGGGCTCTGGTTATCCTCTGAACATTCTACTCCTGTTAGTTCCTCTCATCTCAGTATCATAAGCCCATGAGCTTGACCAGTCCTCAATGACATTAACTTGTGATTGACAACAATGCTGGTTATCTTGTAACTTAAATTCATAATTTCATTGGTTAATCTTCCTTTCTTACGTAGAGCTTTTCATTTCTATTAAACATCCTTCTGTAAGTAGGCCATACCTCATAAGTGACTCCCAATTCCACATCCCTGGGTATAATCACAAATCTCAATCCATCCATTCAAAGGTCTTTTTATCAGTTAGAAAACACTGTATGTAGTTTACATAGAGAAGTAAAAGTTATCTTTTAAAGTTTAGATCAATTCATATCAGTTCCATTTAAACTAGAAACAGAATCCTTTATGACCTGGCTTCTGCCTCTTGTTCTGTTTCCTTCTGCTAATTTCTTTACTACAAAGCCCCACTACTGACCATCCTTCTGTTCTTTGAGTAGAGCAGCTTGTCACATTAGCTCTTTCCTCTGCAGTGGCGCTCCTCTAGACCTTGCCTATGTTGTGCCTTATCATTCAGATAATGTCACACTTCAGGTAGGGCTTTCTCAAGTTGTTACTAGGAAGTAGTCATGTGACCATTAGCAGATCAATTCAGTTTTTCATGGCTTTTATTTCTAATTCTTATTTTTCTATCAGTCTGTGCATTGTGTGTTTGTGTCCTTAAACTGAAACATCAGTCCTTCCCGTAGCAGTGACAGTCTCTCTTTTCTTGTTCTCTGCTCTCTCCTGACAGCTGGACCCACTGTGGGTTCTGGCACATAGTAGGCTCCTAACTCCTAATAAATGAAGTTCATTTTTCTTTTGACTCTGCAGTTCTGTTTTATTGCTCTCTGAAGGTCAATGGGAAGTTGACTCCTATCTCCTGGAGTATTGGTAGTCCTACCAATTTCAATTTCACCTACCATCCTAATAAGGAATTCCTAGTTCTTTAGCCTTGGACATTAATGAGCTATTGATCTGAGGAGGAGAATGTGGGTCTTTTGAGGATACCATTCAATACAGTTACCTCAGAAAATGTTAAAAGTCCTAGTAATCAAAAACAATACTCTCAGGAACAGTAGGCCCTCTATACCCAAATTCCTAATAGGCAAAAGATTAAAATTTTGTTTTCATTTTAGAGTTCCTTTGGGAAGTTCTGAGATAGTCAAGTGCAATAAATTAGAGATCTGAGGAAGTTACCTCTCACACTCCTGGGCTTCAGAGCGGTCCGTTGATGATAGGTGAGGGTCACAGGGACCTCACTGGGGAGCTGGAGATGTGTGCTGTGGGTCACTCTTGCACTTCATTGGCCTAGGCTACCCTTGCTAACTGGACCTCACCATTTTGCATCTATTCTTCCACCGTCCACTGAGCCCATTCTTCCCTTTGGCCCACCCTTTTTCTCCTTCCAGATGGACTTGTTTCAGACAGCATGTGCTTGATCTTTCCTCCTCTGGGGTTCTCCTTAACTTGGGACATTTGTCTTGATCCTGAAATTCTATTTTGGGCCCTTGTATGCCCTGTGATATCCTCTTCTCCTTCTGTGGAGCAGCAGTGGGTATCCTGTGCCCTGTAATACCAGGGAGTCCTTTCCCTGGGATGCTGGCAACATGAGTTACACTTTTCTCTGAGGATCCTAGTAACCAATGATGCCACAACTGGAATGAAAATTCTGACACACAGACAAAGAGGAAGACCATAAACTCACTTTGACTTCTGTCTATCAAGACAAAAATTATACAGAGTCTCTCTCTCTCTCTCTCTCTCTCCCCCCCCCCCTCACTCACACACATGTACAAACACACACAAACAAAACACCAAACCCTGAGCCTTTTACCTCCTGTACTTGCCGGAATCAACCACTTAGTGGTCAGGCTACACTAGGAAACAGCCCCGACTCCTTTGGAAGCCACCAGGCCACGTGAGTAGCAATGCCAAGTTCATTCTCAATCCTCCCTTCATTTGCATATTTGAAAGGAGAAATCCATATCTAGCTTCCCAACTTTCTATGAACTTGCTTTAATAATTATTTAGCCTACAGCCTTTTTTAAAGGTTGAAGTGACTAAGTCCTTAATATTTCTTAAAACAGATACTGATAATTTGGGAACTCTTAAAGACTTCTGACTGTTTGTCTGGTTTTCTTTTATGGACATGAATCTAGGTAAACCAGAAATACAAAAATTGCCTGAGAGACTGGTTACTCTAGGTGACTAGAGATTGACTTTGTTGTTGCTTTAAATCTATGAATTAAGGAAGAAGAGCTAAGACAGAGAAATCAACAAGCAAAGAAATAGGCAATGGAACTACATGTTGGCTACTAAAAGGAAACAGACTCCCATGTCTGGTGTATTGACTTCACTCCAGGTCACCCTGGGGAGAGTGACTGAGTGGATCGGGAGGCTCTGTCATAGTCCCATCCTTTGGTCACGCATTTACACTGTATCATCTCTGTGCCAGGTGTTCTGCTACCTAATAAAGTACAAATAGGAATGGTGTGGTTCTTGACCTCCAAAAGGTCAGTCTAATGACAGTCAGATGTATTTTCTAAAAATATATATGTGCTACTATAAAGGCAGAAACATTGTAATAAAGATCCATATGTGATGGTCAGGGGTCATCCCATGAGTAGGACATTTGGCTCCCTGAACAGTGGGAATTCATAAGCAGTTATGTTATTATTCAGAACTGTGGTAAATGGCCTGCGTGTTGTAAGAATACTGACACAGGAGAGGCAGTCTAGACTGGAACTTGTGGAGTTAGGGATGAGTCAAGAATCAGATGGGACACGAAAGAGCACAGAAAATGAAGAAGCCAAAGCTGTCCTAGGATGGAAGAGGAACCCAAAATGGCTCTCAGGGGAGGTGGTCTCTGGCTGTATCCCTGCCTGGGTCAGAGACCCAGGGAGCTTGGTCCTAGCATGAGGACAAGTCACGTGCCCAGAACCTCTCTGGGGCCTCCACCACCAGCAGTCTACTGAGGGCAGCTCTACACTCGTCCTCTTCCCATTGGTCCAGAGCTGCTCAGAACCTCTCAGCCATCAAACAGTCGCTCCTTAAACCCCTTAAAGTGGCACTGGGGAGGGGAAGCCATCCCAACATCCATCCCGAATAAGAAGGAAATTGCCTTTTTAAAGGCTTGATCTAAAAGACACACAACCCCCTTCCCACAGGGTACACACTGCACTACTCAATTTATCTGTGTCAGAAACTCTAAGGGCTGAATTGATTGTGCTGTAAATTGAACCTCAGGTTTCATTCTGAGTGCTTGAAAAGTGACACTCCATCCACTAAGCCCTCCTGCTCCATCTGTTTTCCCCACTCTAATATTTGAAATATTTCTGCAGTTCTGGTACTGTACCTGCCTGGGCCAGGATGTGCAGTTTGGATCCAATCTCATTATCATGGGAGGAGATGTTGAAGATTAGTACCTCTTAATCCACACCTCTGGAGAGCAAGCAACTGGGGAAAATTTAATAAGTTGAAGAATGGTTGCCAAAGTGTGTGGCTTCATTTTCAGCTGACTTTTTCACGTTCTTGTTCCTACCCAGGGTGAGTTTTGATGAGGGCCACTCCTGGGACAAGTATGGCTTCACTTTGCTTCCTCTCTTCGTGGACGGGGCTCTGGTGGAGGCAGGAGTGGAGACCCACATTATGACGTGAGTACTTCTTTTGCTGTACTGCAAAGGAGACCAGAGGCCCCAGAATTGTCCTAGGGTACCCTACTCCTAGCATTTTTATATCTGGGCCAACGTTTCCTCAGCCTACAATAGAAATATTTATCCTCATGTCCACTGACCCCAAACGACATCTGACAGATGAGAGCCTGATCCTCACAGGACCATCATGATGGCTCGTGAAATTTGAAACATGAGGATGTATTCCCATTTGTACACAGCCCAAGGAAACACAAAGTATCTTTCAATTTATTTACCTTTTAGAACATTTATTTATTTCAATAGAACAGTCTATTAAGAGGCAGGAGGTAGAGACAAGGGGCTAGAATGACCCACATACTGACACCAGGGGCTGCTTCAGGGAAACACCCAAAGTCCATATGTCACTGACATGTACACACAGACTCATGGTAGTTACCGTTCCACTTCAGATTAGTTTTCTGTGATGTTTTCTTCATTTCTTTGCAGTGAGGCTAGATGATTAAGATACAGAACTTAAACCTTTGAAAAAAACCTCCCAACTATTGTTTGAATATTGATGAAAGCAACAAGAACATTAATGTTTATATTTGTGACTATTTTATAATGGTGTATGAAATTTTCATCCCTTAAATTTGATTGCCGTATTTGTGTGTGTACCTGTACGTGTGGGGTGAGCTGTGGTAACTCTCATGTCCTGTTGACTGGAGCATTTTGCACCTCACTTCATTGCTGGACAGAATGAAGGGAGCCTGGAAAAGATCGAGGGAGATTTTCTCATTTGTAGAACTGGCACATGTTTTAGTCAGTTTTCCATATTTGAAAATCGACTGTAAAAAAGGATAGGTTTCTTTTGGCTCATGGTCAACTGGTCCTGTTGGTTTGCCTGGGGGAAGGGGGGGATTGTGATAAGAGGATGCAGTAGAGGACACTGCTTACCTCATGGCAGCCGGAAGCACAGGAAGAGGAAGAGGTGGGGGCACAATCCCACCCAAGGAGATGCACCCAGTGACCTAACTTCCTCCCACCAGCCTTTAGTACACAGGCCTTTGGGGACATTCCGTGTCCAAACCATAGCAGTACAGAGGACTCAGGGCATGCATCTGTGGTTGGTGGTATGTGTGGGTTTCTCACTTTGCAGGACTCTGCTTCACTTTGGGTTTTTGTGCTAATGTACCTCTATGTTCTGGGAATTAGTCATTTCCTAACCCTGATGGGTTTTGTGCAGGGGCCAGTGTGAGAGCAAATAGCTAGTTGTTTCGCTCTGCCTTTCCAAAGGCAGCCATGCAGTTTTCACCAAATCTCATAGTCAGGCCACAAACTGCTCCTCGTGCTCTTATGTCCAGCCTTACATGCAGAGGGTTAGGTGCTGCTTTCTGAGTGAGAGGAGGAACATGGCCATGGTGGACAACAGAGACAGTGCAGGGATGGAAGGAAATAACAAACAAGACAGACTGACTGTCAACCTCGGGTTGGTCATTGGTTAGGTTTGTTGCGAGCCTGTGGCTCTGGAACGCTGTCCAGCAGCTTGGCTCTGGACTGCAAAGGCCAACTCTCTCCTTCTGCTTTGGCTAAAGTGTTGAGATTCTGGGAAAGCTTTCCAGGTTTATGAGATTGGGAAGAAGCTGTACAAAAGAGGGTCCCACAGTTACAGGATTTTACACAAAAGAGTGTACAGGTCCCTGTTGAACTTGCCTTTGAAAAGTGCTCAGGACAGACACTGAGGGAGACTCTGAAGAACATCTTCAAAGTCAGTTAGGACAAGTGCTGGAAAGAGTGATTTTTAAACTTTTCTTTATTTCCCTCCAAGCCCACCAACCACTAGTGAGGTCTCCCCCAACTCCAAGGCCAATGATCTCTGTCTTTGAAATACTTGACACTCATGTGTGGGCATCTGCTCTACAACAGGCACTAGGCTGGACCTCAGTGCTCCAATCACAAATTAAATGACAAGTTGTCGCACCTTCTAGGGAGCAGCTTTGGCCCCAACAACAGATGTACTACATCAGTAATAGTTATTTTTCAATATGAATGTGTGTTAATAGTCAGACCTCTTTGGGTCTGTTGTAAACCCTAAATAAAAGTTTTCTGTAGAATTTATTGCTCAGGAAGTGAGGTTGTGAATATAAGTTTTGTCTAGTAATGTTTTTCACTGTCTTAATGTATACCCTGAAACAGAATTATTTCAATATATAAATTTCTGATTAAAATGTCCATGATACCAAAATAAGCTCTGTTGTTAATCTGTTGTATCATTTTAATCAACTTATAGTTAATGGCAATCAAAGCAAGTTTACTTGCACAAAACATACAGTATTTATGATACAGAATATCATTAAGTCATAGATCCTAAAACCTGACCATTTGGTATATACATAGCAACAATATATAGCATTATGATTCTTAGATGTTCAAATGCTATATCACACTGTAAACTGTATTTCTGAAATACAATTAACTTGGTAAATATGTGGATACATATGTATCTGTGTATATATGCACACGCGCATACACGCACGTACACACACATCTTACCTGGACATTAGGGAGACACTGAGAGAAACTCCTAGAATCTAGAGTCCTGGCATGGTCTTTATAAAGTTGTACTATAAGACTGTTGGTGCTGTCTGTGTGCCAGGTACTGCTCGCGATGCACAAATTGGAAAGGAGCCCTTGCTTTTGGCCAGTCCACATGCCATTAAGTTAAATTTGCAAATGACTGCTGTGGGGCCTAGAACATTCTGCCAAGAGATTCAAAAATTTCTAGTGTATTCAGGAAGTGAGTGCAGTGTTGAGTATACTATCATCTTTTTCATGAAGCGGTCTGGCTATGGAATGACTTTTTCAAAATTCCTCATCCTTTACCTAAGTACTAAGCATCAGAGGAACAGGTACTACTTCCCCCCCCCATAAGTTTATTGATACATTTCAAATGTACATTGTGATCACATTTATCAATGGCAATTTGTACTTCTACATGATGTATCTTGGTTCTTGTTTCTTCCCATTGCCCTGCCCTCCCTTCTGACCCTGCAGGTCTCCCTATTTATGAAAAGCTTTTTCTAACCTGCCCACTAAGAGTTTAAGTATTGAGTTATAGAATCTGTGAGGTGCATATATTCTTAGGTATGTATATTCTAAAATATTGTATAGTCACCCTGGATAATTTCAAGTGGGATGTGGTTGGCTGTCCCATGCAAATCTGTTCTGGTCCTAGAAACTTGGGACAGTTGCTCCAAAGTCAACCATTCCCCTTTTTGCAGCACAGGGCTTTATTCATCCTGTTTTGTTCTTCTCTTATCTCATAAACTGATCTGTCCTGTACTCTCTTGCATGAAGCTTATTTGAATGCATTGTTTGCCTCAATTGGACCTTACTCTGAACAGTACCCCATGCACACCAGTCTCTAGATGGCCTGCTGTTTCCTAGCAAGTTTAAGGCCATAGTTTAAATTCTGTGTTCATCTAATCTTAAGAGTAATAATTTTTTCTCCTCTTTATACGGAGTTTAGCTGGCCACATGGGCATGAGAGAGACTGACCTCAGGGCCAAACCATTTACTGGGAAGATGAGATAGCACCGTGGTTTCCAGAGCTGAGCAGAGCATCTGTGCTGTGGTGTCTGGTTGTGGAGATGCTCTGAAAATACAGCCTCACTGTTCATCTAAGGCCTCAGGGTGGCCAGGGATGTGTCTTCTGGGCTGTTGGAACCATTCATCAAACAAGCATAAACAATTTATGTTACCTATTTTTAGCTTTTTATTAAATAAGAGTTTCTCATGTGAGAACAGTGCAGGTTTTACAGGGTTTCTTCAGATAAGCAAAAGGATGAGTCTTGCAAGAGGTAGTTTCTATCCCTGTTCTAAATTTGAAAAGAGTTGAAGCCTGGGTGGCCTCCTGGGGATATCAGAAATTTTTCTCTTGAGGATGCAGTGGCAAGAGGTAGCAGGAGTTAAAAATTATGCATATTCCTCAGGAACTACAAGAAAAAGCAACCAGCCCATTAGAGGACAAAGGTGCTTAGCCTTGCCATTAAACAGGATACTTCATAATGAAACAGGCCATTAGGTTTCTGAAGACTTCTTCTGAACTTTAGTTCTCTCTTTAGCTTCACTGTAGCCAGGGCAAAAGGGCCGCAGTAAGGTCCTGTTGCCTTTTCCTGTCACCTTAATTGGGAGAATCTATATATTCACTAATTCACTCATTTTAAAATGCTCTGAAAATACATTATACTGGACAGAGTGACTAGTATTACAGAATCCCAGCCACTCAGGAGGCTGAGGCAAGAGAATCACAAGTTCACGACTAGCCTGGGCAATTTAGTATATGTGCTGCCGAAGCGAGCACAAGCCTGGGCAATTTAACAAGATGCTATCTCAAAACAAAAATGTAAACACTTGGGAGCTTAACTCAGTAATGTGTACTTACCTAACATAGAATGAAACCATGGGATTAACCTCTAGTACAGAAAGAAAGAAAAAAAGGAAGGAAGGAAGGAGAGAAAGAAAGAAAAAGAAAGAAAGAAAGAGAAAGAGAAGAAAGAGAAAATTAAATGAGCTTCTAATATATGTCAGAACCCGTTAGAAGCATTGAAAGGCTGAATATAGTCCTTTTCCTTTATGAAGCTGCAGGAATCAGATTTCTTATATCTGGCACAACATGCCTGCCCCAAGGTTTCAGAGCTTTCACTATGTGATTGGCTGGCTCAGAAGTAGGAGCATGATGGCAGAGGGTTGGGTGAAGCTAAGCTGCTTACTTTCTGGAACCCGGGAAGTAGAGGACGAGGGATAGCTACCAGTGAGAGATAGGCCCTCCAAAGTCATCTCCCAGTGACCCACCTCCTGTGGCTGGGCACTACCTCCGAAGAACACATGCAGCCCTGATGTCACCGGACATGAGCACCTCTGTGAACCTACTCCTTTCCGGGACTAGTTTAATCCAGGCAAGTTGACAGTAAAGATGAACTGGCCCAAATCCACTGTCTGCCTGACAGCTGACACAGCCCCTTAAACCATATTAAATTTCCAGGTGCGGAAATAAGCAAAGTCATAATTCTCCCTAACATGATCTTCCTGTCTTGCATACAACCAGCTCACCCCTCCCCCAAACTCTTCCCATTTCCAGCATAGCACAGAAGTTCAGGTCTGGAATTTTCTCTGAGACTTAAGCTCTTAGCTGTGATTTTCTTAGAAATCAAAATCAGTTAAATATTCATGAGATACAATTCATATGACACAGGGTAAACCTTCTTCTTCCAAAAGGGAGGAATAGGAAAATAGAAACGCATCAGATCAGAGGGAGATGAAACCTAGCAGGGAAGTCATCACACCCTGTTGCTCCATGTCTGTCACCTGGACCACACAGTGCTGAGATGTGAATTCCAAAGGGCTTGGGCAGACCCAGCCCCACAGTCTTGCCCAGTCACCCTTTCTGGCTTTGTTCACTGAGCACAGGCTTCCCACCTTCCTGGCACCTTCAGCTCCATTCCCGTAGGTTCACATAACTCCTCAGTGGGACACACTGCCTGATCTTCCTTTGAAATCTGTGTGGAAGCCCCCATTACTCCACAACCCATGCATTTTACATGTCTGTAAAAATCAGCATTACATGAATGATATCAAGGCCTACCCCAGCTCAAACAGCACCCAGTTTAAACCTTCCTGCATTGCCTTGAGTAGTGGACGGCCAAGCGCAGTAGTGCAAAGTCTTGGGAAACACTGCACTAGGTAGCCTTTTCAGTTGTGAGGGCTCTCATCTCAAATGAAGGGTTTGCACTTTTGTACCTTTGTGCCTGCAGTGAGTGGGATATGCTGTTTCCTGAGGTGCCTTCAAATACCTTTCTTCTTGTCTCAGTTCACAGTACTTGGTTTCTTTTTAATCATGTTGACCTCTTCAGCCACCAGATGTCATTTAGCCCCAACTCCATATATGTTCCTTTTTAGGCTAACACTTATATTTTTCAAGTCTTTCTGCTCCAAGTGTTCACTATAAACTTGGCTAAAGCAGGCAGCATTACCCATGGTACAGCCTCGATGTTGGGCTGCTTGTCTCCACCTTTAAATTTGGCCTTATTCAAAGTCTTAGGGGCCAGAGAGTTGGTTCAGTGGTTCTGGCGCCTGTCTTGCAAGCGCAAGGTCCTGAGTTTGATCCCCGGTAACCACAGGCAATGCTCACCAGCAATCAATACCACATACCACAGTGCCGGGCATGGTGGCTCACGCCTGTAATCCCAGTACTTGAGAGGCAGAGACAGGAGGATTGCTGAGGTTGAGGCTTGCCTGGGCTACATAGTGAGCTCAGGGACAGCCTGAACTACAAAGTGAGACCCTGTCTCAAAAAAAAAAAAAAAAAAAGTCTTAGGTCAAGAACAGAAAACTTTCTGGCCAGAGTATAACATGCATGGTCTCTAGACTAATTCCTGATAGAGTTCACTTTCGCAACGGGAACCTCCTGAGCCTAGCTTTTGCTGTCCATATTCCTATTAACACTTTGGTCTTCTGAGCTCTGCCCAGAATTCCTCCATCAATGTTGCTAATAACATTTTGAGCTTCACTGGACCATATCTTGCCACCTTTCTAAACTATCCCCACAAACATGTTCTAAAAGATTCTGAATCATGTGGGTGGGTCTAGCAACAGCAATGGTCCCGCTTTTCTGGTATCATTTTTCTTACTGAACAGCTTTACCATTTGACTGGAACAAATGCCTGACACATGCGATTTAAAGGAGGAAATTGTTTGCTTGCCTCCTGATTTCAGGTTGGCTGGTTCTCAGGCAGGAGCAGCCTGCAAAAGGCTTAGTGGTGGCCTGGAAGCAGACTACAAGGGAAGACACATTCTCCAAAGCTGATCCCCAATGAATCCCTTTCTCTGTCTGAGCACATTCAGCCGGAAGGGTCAGTGGATTAACCCCTGGTGAGGATAGCACCTCTCCAGATTATCTCTCTAAGGTTAACCAGCGAGGGAGCTCTCAGGGCAATATGGCAGGACAAAGCGGGGATTTACTGACCATCCAGGAACACAGTTCTGCAGCTAGGAGGCATGCAAAAAGGAATGCATGCTCTTTTCCTACTAGTTTAGCAGTAGAAAACCAAATGATAGGCAATAAAATACAACTTCCAAGAAAGCAGGTATTTTTGATAATTTTATTCACTAATGTAAACTCAGGGCCTAGGAGGGGATTTGGCACAGAGTAGAAAGACGGTAATTATTTGTTGAATGAATGATTTCAAGGTAAAGGTAAATGATGAAAGCAAGAACTGTGAAACAGTGTGATTAACGTGGAGGGAGTGAATACCTGACAACTGTGTCTAAACCATCTCTCTTTTCAAAATCTGTGGAGAGCATTCTGCTGCCTGCAGAATGGAGTCCACTCTGATTAGATTCCCTACAAGATTCCTGCTGATCTCCTGTCTGGGCTATTGTCTCTGGTCCCCATGATCTGGCCTTCTCCGATGTATTGATTCCCTCATGTCCCATGGTGGCTCTCTGGAGTATGTCTCCCTGGCTACAAGAAGAAGCAAATATTCTGATGCTTCTCAGCTTAAGTGCCAGTCCTTTCTGCCAACTGTCCTTCAGTTCCTTGAACCATGCTGGGTCCTTACACTATATGCCATCTTGACAACGTATTTTCTTTTGCAACATGTTAGATAATAAAAATGAATGAAAATGACACCAGTTGCTTAATATCTTCTCCTTCAACCTTCACTTACCCTTAAGACAGACAGGTGCATGTATGTACATGTAGATACATGTATGTACATAAAAGTGCATGTATATACATGCACCTGTCTGTCTTAAATTCCTTCTAGGAGAGAAATTTTCATATATCATTTCATGAGTGCTATATATTTATAAGCCTATGCTAATGCAGATAATTTAACAGTAGACAGGTATGGCATGAATGAATTATTAAGTGAATAAATAAGCAAATAAATAATTGAGTGCATCACAAGAACCTTACTTGTGTTATAACCTGTATGACTGGTGTGGGCCATTTTAGGGGATTTATTGTAGATCCCCAGAGATGTTGAGGTGCAATGCTCAGAATTCAGTAGCTGCAAAGTCTGTCAATTGGGGATTGGTGGGACTCAGAGTAGGTGTTTTTCTGTGTAGCAGTGTCTATATCAGGGGCATGAAATACAGAGGTGGAAATGCATATGGTATAAAAGGCCAAGTTTGCAGAGTGATTTCTGGTTTCCTCCTCCTTTTGTAAGAATCTTCCCATTTTACCCTGGAGCTTTGTAGGGATTATGTGTGAAAAAGGTGCTGCCCAGAATAGAGGTCTGAGGTTTGCTTGCTTTTGTTGCTCTTTTTTTTCCTGCTATCTTTTCACATGATATTATTTCAACTTTTCCCTGGTGACCTTGACAGGAGCCATCTAGTCCAGCCTAATTCACAACGAAATGTGACCATTCTTGTTACTTACAGCTATGGCTGTGCTGGATGATTGGCAAGGCGCTGGGCCTACTGCAGTCTCAGGAAGTGGCTCTGCAGCTGAGGAGATGCCTGTGGCCTTATAGCATGTGGCCTCCTTCAGGTCACTGTTTCTTAAAAGGTCACTCACCCCCAGAGTCGTGTGTACGTGCTTGGCTCAGATGTAGAATCTGACAGAAAACCACTTCCCTACATGCTCAGAGCTACACTGGAAGTTCTCTCCTAATGTAAACTGTTTGAACCAGTAGGCTGGGCTCCCATGAAAGACCCAAAGAGAATCAGGGAGCTTCCAAGAAAAAAAATACCTCAGAAGGAGTAAGTACAGCTTTTCTTGAAGAAAGCAGATAGTTCTTGAAGGAATTAACAGGAAAAAGAAAAAGAACCCAAAAAGAATCAGTCTCATCTGCAACAATCCGGCAGACTTTGCAGCATGAAGTAGCTCCTCAATCAGGGCTTCACTGACTCTTCCAACAAGCCTGCAGGTCAAGTCGAGTTAGCTTCATTGAGCAGATGAGGATGCTGAGACCGAGAAACTAAATGTCCAACCCACACACTCAGGAAAAGGCAGTGTGGGAACAAACATCCAAGCTCAACTTCCAGGAGAGCTGCTGCAGTTCTTCCAGGTGTGTTTAGTACAGAAGGCTCGGGTGTGTGGGGGAGAAAGTGGCCGGATGTTAGGTGCTCATTAAGTATTGGTGAGAGTTGATTGTGCTGCCCAGTGCCAAGTCACAACAGATGCGTCCCTGACAATTGGTTTGTAAAAATACAATAAAAATGTGAAAGAACCAGGGAATAATTGAACAGTAAGGTATGTGACAAACTCATTGCTAGTTGATATGGAAGAC